>SRMA01025347.1:320196-492266 GCA_007224835.1 Danionella cerebrum
CCAGGTTTGAACCAGGTCCAAAACAAACAGACGATTTAAGCTCCAAGGCCCGTAAATAAGAAATCATCTGGATATTTTGAGATTGGAATAATGCCTCATTGATAAATGGAAATAAATCAGACCTATGCATCACTAACTCATGTCAACTTAAGGCCTCTACAGAAGTGACACTTCTCAGCTGGGTGTTCTTTGGGTCAAGGAAATATTGATACATGAAGATGAATTTGCGTTACAACAGATGCACTCCGCGCCACAAGGGGAAACAGGAAAGAAGAAGATGACGACAGAGAAGAAATCAAAGAACACGACGGAAAAATCCTGGATGTCGAGAAATTTTGAATGTTGAAGGAGAAAAGAGAGGATTTGTGGCGGAATATTTCTTTCCTGTGTGACATCACTATGAAAATGTAGGAATGAGCGCCACCAAGTGGCTCTTTTACGTCCTGCTCACATCATCCTAAGAGCCAGCTTTCATTGGTCATTCTTCTTGAGAAAAACAGATCTGATATCACAGAGCCAAACTGTTTTTGTTTGCACCATTCATTCAATAAGATGTGTGAGCTCCTGTTGGCACCCATGGTTTTCAATTGAGGCACGAATCTTTGGATTAAAAATTCTAATCTGTGTGTAGAGGCCTTAAGTCTGCTTAAAAAGTTCCTTCAGACTTCTTGTTAATGGGACTCATAAATCCTAAAGTAGATCTCACTGTCTTGTGCTAAAATTACCATGTTTGGTCCATGGCTCGAATATGTTGGTGTGTTTTTACTCAAACAATTATTCGTTTGAATTCTCAGTGTTTGATTTTGTTGCTGGAGCCACAGCCCTAATGCAGCTTGTTATGTCTTGTTTGGTCAGAAGTAAACCTTCCAGCAACTGTTTGATCTTGTATTGCCATGCAAGGCATTGACAGATTTTTGGTGATACACTGCCATGTGTTACTATGGTTTTTACAGCAGTGTTTGGTTGAAGTGGCTGCTTTTCAGAATAAGAGAAATGATAACAACCACAGAGATAGCTAGAAATGCTTCTCCCCTGAGTTATTTGAATTATTGAGTATGATTTATAATCCACAAGTATCTGACTCATCTGGACACTCCTCCTTTCAAATGTGTAACCAGGGTTATTAGTTATTAGGCAAATAAGTATTTTGACCACATCAGCAAATAGCCAACAGGGTCGCAAGACGCACATTGAAAAAAAGAAGGGGCAAAGTACCTTCCTAAAAACGTGAAGCTTGATTTTCCACCAGTTCAGCCGTATTTCAGAGCTCCAACGTTACTGGAGTTTCAAAAAGCACAAGGTGCGCAATACTCAGGGACATGGCCAAGGTAAGCAAGGCTGAAAAACAAGCACCACTGAACAAGAGACACAAGATAAAACATTAAGACTGGGCCAAGAAAAATCTCAAAGTCTGATGAAGTCTTCATGGGCCAGATGGATGGATCAGTAAAGGGCAGAAAGCTTCACTCCGACTCAAGTGCCAGCAAGGTGGAGGTGGGGTACTGGTATGGGCTGGTATCGTCAAAGATGATCTTGTGGGACCTTTTCGGGTTGAGGCTGGAGTCAAACTCAACTACTAGTCCTTCCGCCGGTTCTCGGAAGACACCTTCTTCAAGCAGTGGTACAAGAAGAAGTCGCCATCTTTCAAGAAAACCATGCAGGACAATGCTCCATCACACGCCTTCAAATACTCCAAAGGTCTAAAAGATGAGAAAATAATGACGCGGCCCCCTTGTTCACCTGATCTGAACCCCATAGAGAACCTGTGGTCCCTTATGAAACGTGAGATCTACAAGGAGGGAAAACAGTTCACCTCTCTGAACATTGTCTGGGAGGCAGTGGTTGCTGCTGTATGCAGTGTTGATGGTGAACAGATCAAGAAGCTCACAGAGTCCATGGATGGTGGCTATATTGGTCACTGATTTGTTTGTTTTGTTTTTGAATGTTAGAAATGTGTATTTGTAAATCTTGAGATGTTGAGATATTGGTAAATAAATAAGTGAGATGGGTATATTTTTGGTTTTTATTCATTTGCCTAATACTTCTGCAGAGCAATAGTTATGTGCACACACAGATGTCCTCCTAAGATAGCCAAAACTAAAAAAAGATTTAATAGAGTTGCCATTTCTGACTTTATTCAAAGTCCTGTCTTTGTTTTTTAGACAAAACCTCACATCTGCCATGCATTTCTTCTCTTTTTCTTCCTTTTTCCCCCAAAGTGAGACAAGCGCCAGTCTTTATTTTCAGCAGAACACAATATAACCCTTTGACAAAACCAAGGCACACTTTTTAAACACGTGACTATCATGACAGTGCCTTGTCATTAAACATCCTATTTAGAGTTTTGTCTTTTTTAGGAATACAAAATGTAAAATTTCGGTAAGTCTGTGCTTGTTTCATCTGTTGGGAAGTAGAGAAGATTATCCAATAGGAACATGTTAAAAATAAGGAATTTCAGGTACTGGAAAGACACTGGCCATCTCCTCATGCTCACAAGGGAAATGTGCTTTAGAAAAACATTTTAACTGTCTATAAAGCAACTTTCTGTGCAGCACTAGGTATGAAATATTCAACACTGCCCAGAAGTATACTTTTAAAACTGCAAATTTAGAAAATGATGCAAGATGAAAGCTGTATTATTGTAACATTCGTTTGGGACTCGCCATTAATCACTTTTGCATTTGTGTTGCTTTATATTGATGGAATAAATTTAAGGAACTTTGGTGTCATGAATGTACAGCATTTTGTGTAATTTTAGTTTTTAATTAAAAAATTTTTAACCAGTGGCACCAGTGTGTGCCAATCACAGTGGCTGTTTTGAATTGAGAAGGAATGGCAGCTTGTTCTATTTTGATTTCGAAAAGATTGTTAGTTTTGATATTTTTAGATTTAAATAAACATTAAAAGAGTTATGTTACATAATTTTGTATCTAAATTAATCAGTTTCATTTTACAGACCACAAATCGCTGCCATCAGTGCCATCTAGTGGTGAAAAGAAGGGTTGACACTCGGAAAGGCAATACCTGTGATATGAAGTGTGCTTTTCAAAGTTCTGCCACAAAAAAAGGTGCCTATAATAGTATTTGTGAACATATTTCACATTGTTTTGACCTCATCTTTGCTTTTTTGGAGCATTTATTCATTTTTATTTTGTCTCCAAACTTTTAATTTTTATTAAAAACATTTTTTTTTACATTTTACAAGTTAACACTCAAAATTATATTTTTTTTTATCAATTTCAGGATTGTAGTGGAATCATTGTGTAATGAAAAATTATTTGTAAAAACAGAAGCTTAGGTTGTACTAAAAAAGTATCAAGCAATAATTGCCACAAATAAATAGTTTTAAAAGTAATTTATTAGAGCAAATTGTAAAGTAGAAGAAAAACACTCAAAATGGTTGTCAGAAAAATCTGACTTCAAAGGTTTGACATACATAACATTTCTATAATCTGAAGTGTGAATGGCCGTGTTCACAGTGGTTAATCCTGGTGTTATTTTACATTTCTTAATTAGTTTTCTCCTGCTACTCTAAAATGATTTGTCTAAGCTTATCCATCTCAAACCTTTGTCCTGTGGTTAGTTGGGATCTGCTGACAAAATGTGGAAAGTACACTTTTGCTGTGGTTGTAAATGGAATATAACCTTAAAACATCTCAGTCGTGTCTGTATGGCTTTTGACTTTTTCCTAAGAAATATTGAACAGAAAATTATTTCTGAGTGGAAAGGTCTCCTTAATCATTTCTGTTTGTGACTGACCAACATCCAGGACAACATCTGTTTCCCTGTGATTCATTTATTCTTGTTTGTACTAGTCTCTTTGTTTGAATCGATTCATTCCTGTTTCTTACGCATCATTTTGACCTCACAATGACATTAAGTTTTTTTTATCTGTGCTAAATTTTAGCATTTATTATTTAAAAAAAATTAACTTGTGCTCCTTGAACAAATGTGTAATGCTTTTATTACTTCACAAAACCACCCTTATTTTCTTCCATTTAATAAAAAAAACATCACAGAGTGTACAAAGGAACACAAGAAAATACGTCAAATACAGACGTCACTTAATTGTGATGCATTTGATGAACTAAAACAGGTTATATTTACGAACACTAATCAGTTTAAAATGACGAGTTGTGCTATCAGTTTATATTTATGTTATATGTATACACTAACCTTGTCGGGAAACTCTGCGTCCCTTTGTCGAGGGCTCCTGTCTTTGGCTTTCTGCGTGACACAGAATGGTAAAGTTATCCAAAAACAAATGATAAGTTGTTTCAGCTTCGTCCCCATCATTGTTGAAGTGCAGCTGTGAATGAAGGAGCATCTGGTGTGAACCGCTGCTGCCGTGCCGCGCTTACCAGACTGTCATTCTTGATTCTTCCTGCAGGGGGCGACCACCAGCTGGGAGATTTACGATTCTCGAAGATCGAAAAAAACAGTTTTATTTTTACTTCAGTCACATTATAATGCTAATCATCGTTCAAGTGTAGGCAAAAAGAAACTAAATATTAATTTACTACATATTAATTAACAGACTAAGATACAGAACAGGAAAAAATGTTTTAGGTACAAACGTCACAGTCCTTTGGAGTTCAAGGAGTGAATCCGCTCTACGTATGCTTTTAACTCTAATCTAAATCTAGAGAAGGAAGGCATGCAAATTGGAAAACATTTATGAATATGATACTAGGCTAAAAGAAAAAGGAGATTAATTACATGTATTTCAAGTCCAATTTTGCACTTTGATGGAACCCAAATACCACAGCTCTATAATATAGGCTGTAAAAAATACAGACATGACACCATCTACTGCAACTGGGCTAATACAGGCAACTGCCGAGCTGACCTGGAGACTGCCCTGAAAGTCAAAAGCTACATATGCGCTCACGCAACAAAAACCTATTGTTCACTATACAGATAACTTTTGGAATTCATTAAAACCGCTGTAAATAATGTCATTTCTGAGGAAATCTTTTAAAGTTTGGATAGACTTTCTCCGCTGGTCGTGTGAGACACACTTGCTCTAAACGTGAACTAAAAAATATCGTATACTTGGAGCCAGCAGATTTGGCAATTTGTTGCTTTTGTACCGTAATGCTTATATTGTTCCAAGTTTATACAACTTCTATAACTCTGTGCTAGTAGATGCATTGAAAGTTATTGGAAAGTGTTGCAAGTTTAATTGCGAATCAAGAAGACAGTAGAGCACATGAAAATTAATAGGTGACATTAAGATTGCAGGCATTCACATTAGACGCTTGTTCAAAGATAACACTACCTATACATCTACCTACCTACCTGTACATTTACCTACCTATATATACA
Source organism: Danionella cerebrum (assembly GCA_007224835.1). NCBI lineage: Eukaryota > Metazoa > Chordata > Actinopteri > Cypriniformes > Danionidae > Danionella > Danionella cerebrum. Next base: position 325,525 of record SRMA01025347.1, read on the forward strand.
TCAATCTAGCTACCTATCCTATCTACACATCTATCTGCCTACCTATTTATGAAAAATATTCCTTGTGTAAATTTGCAAAAAATCTCATTCTAACTCAATCAAGATTATTCATTCATTTTCTTTTTTCACATTCTTCATTCGCTTATTCACTTTCAGAGTCCATATCTCCAACGCACATCGGGCAAGAGGAGAGGGTACACCCCTGGACAGGTCGCCAGTCCATCGCAGCAAATCAAGATCATATATTGCTTTTTGCAAAATGAGGTATAAGGGACATTAAAATGCATTCTTGACCTAGTATAATTTTGCTAGCTAGCATAAGCAGCAGAGTTCAAAGTAAAGATAGGTACATAAATTAAAGCCTGCATTAGCCAAACTAGTTTCTGTTTAGAACATTTTTCTATACTAAGAGAGATGTGCTTTTTTGCACTAAGCAGCAAATTCTTGTGAAGTTGAAATAACACAAACTTAAATAGTTCTGCCTCTCTATAGATGGATTGACTGGCAAAAAATTTAAACCTTTTATTGTACAATGGTCTATTCATTCAGTCTGGGGCCACATGTTTCCTCTACCTCTTATTTCCCTCTCAACATCCCCCAACTCTCCTCCTGGCCACTTGTGAAAACACCCGAGAACTCACCAGATTCAGTATTTAGACTGTTAGCACAGGAAGTTGCAATTGGACCTTTCAAATGGAATTTGGAAACTGAGTTTTATTTGCAAAATGTTGCAAATATCAAATGCTTAATTTTAGAGAATCTCTCAATTCATAAATAATAATAATAGTAATGTTCATAAACAGGTCTTACATTTTATTGATTTCGATACTTTATCACAAATTTTTAGAACACAAAATCGATTTGGTGACCTCAGTGACCCTTGACCTCCATACAAAGGTGAATACCATCATGAGAAATATTAAATGGAGGCACATGTAAGTGTTTGTCCTTTTTGCATCTTCTCAAGGAGTGGCAACATAGAAGCCTCAAAACTACTCTGAGCAGGGGTGTTCAGAACTCAGTTCCTGCACAGTTTAGCTCAAACCTCAACCACACACTTGATGCAGCTCGTTAGATCCTTTAGACTGTTTGTAAGCTTTAGGTCTGGGTCTCTGAGAGCAGGGTTGGAAGTAAACTCTGCAGGGCTCCGGCCCTCCTGGAGCTGAGTTTGACACCCCTGGTTTAGGGGAAGGATACAGAAAGCTTTCTCAGAGATTTAAACTCTCAGATTCAATTGTGAGGAATTGGAAAACCAGAAGCACAGTTCTAGTTATGGCGTGAAGTGGCAGACCAAGACAAATCGCAGATAAGCAGAGGCAAAGGATGGTGAGATTCATTCATTTTCCAACCCGCTTATTCCTTTTTGGAATCACGAGGGTCTGCTGGTGCACATCTCCAGAGCACATTGGTCGAGAGGCATGGATACACCCTGGACAGGTCGCCAGTCCATCGCAGATGTTGAGAACAGTCACAGACAACCCACAGACCAACTTCAAAGACCTACAACATCATTTTGTTGCAGATGGCATCATTCGTTTAAATATTCAGCCACTTTACACAAGCAGATGCTGTATGGACAAGTGATGCAGAAAAGCCTTTTCTCTGCACTCACCACAAACATGTTGGTTAGAGGTATGTTAAAGCACATTTGGACAAGTCTGCTTCATTTTGGAATGAGGTACCATGGACTGATGAATCTAAAATAGAGATATTTGGGCAAATCAAATAAAGTTATTCAGCAAAACACTGCATTCCATGAAAAACACTTGTTACTGTGGACAATCATTAAAACCGTTTGTGTAATTAACATAATTTCTGAGGAAATATATTTAAAAGTTTTGTATTGAGAGTTGTTAAGAGTTTTATTAGGTGGGTATTATTCTGCAGCTATCCAGGCTTCGCTCAGCCGGCTATGTGAGCCACACACACACACTCACAACCAAGAACTCAGTAATTACCTATAATAAATAACTAAACACAAAATGGTATGAAATACAAATATTGTAAACTAAAGACATATTGATTAATGGTAAAACAATTTGTTTATAAAACCGTTATTGTGACTTTCTCACTATTGGATGTCCATGTATCAATATATTTTAAATTGTTATAATCATACAAATGTTTTATTTTTATTTTTATTATTGTTATATTTTATGTGTTTACATTTCCATTTTAAGTATTTATCATACTAGCACCGAGCACTAAACAAGATGAACCAGTAGATGGCAGTAGTGCTTTGGCTAAAAACCACTCCAAAACTGTCAAGTAAGCGAGTGACCTTAAGAAATCCAATGCAACAGAGATTTATTTTGACATTTTAATTTTTCGTTATAAGTGGGTTTTATTCTTTGTGGAGGTTTATTTGAGGTTTTGGGTTGAATTTCATAAGAACTGCACAGCTCAGTTAAACAATTAAAAAATTCACATGATAAACCGCAAAGCAGCAAACCGTGTCCAGAAGACCCTCCTCTGTCCTAAGAATGACTCACACTGGGTGAGAGAGAGAGTGGGCAGCTGTTGATTAAGAAAGTAAAGCAGGCTTTCTGTTATTTGTTCCTATGCAACTAGAAAAGAACAGACAATCCATGCTACTCGGCTTGCATCCAAATCTCAAGTTCTAATATCAGACCACCATTAAGAGCAAATAGAGCCACTCTCATTTAAATCTGCTTGATTCTAAGTGCTTGGTTGAATTCAAGGAGATGAGAACAGGCCAAACCGGGATAATTAGACAGGAGGAAAGAACAAGATGCTATTGTGTATCCATAACAAGAGCTCAGTTTATTTAAGTTAATAGAATTAATGATCGGTGATATTTGTAAAAAGACAAAGCTTCAAGTGGTGAATTGATTTTTTTAATTGATGTGAGCAATGCATATACACAGGGGCTCGCAGGTTTACAGACTCTGAAAAGAATCCCTTTCAAGTCATGCTGAAATGCTTTAATTGTTTGTTCCCTGAGAACCCCTGAGGGAAATGATTTGAGACGCCCGTTTACGCTTTTGAAAACAAAGTGATACATTTATTATTTATCATTTGAAAATCTGCATGATATTGTGTGATCATGGGAATCTTGCGACTTTGATCTTTTTAGGGTGGTGTTCTGTTATATCGGGAGGTTTTATGGGTGAATGGTAGAAGTACCACCAAACATACATTAAAACTGTTTAGTTCAGCAGTTGCTCTATGAAATATTTGTACACATTTGTCACAACATGGGTGGCGATAACTTCTTAAAAGTTATATTATAATCTAAACCATTATTGGCACCACTCCTACAATGTACTAAGGTGAGTTTTTTTTTCTACAAATCATTCTTGAAATGTTTCTACAACTTTGTTCAAGTCCACTTGTGATAAATTTAGTACATTAGACATGATGTTGGAAAAGTTACCAGTTGTGTAGTAGATAAGGTTCTGTGGTTGATAGTAAACCTCAGAACTAAGCGTGAAGGCAAAGAAAGTCTGTATAGACCTCCAGGAGAAGATTATGTCAAGCTCAAATCTGAGGATGGATACAGAAAGATTTTGCTGCTTTGAAGCTTCCAAACATTACAGTAGCCCCCATCATTCATAATCGAAGAAGTTGGGAATGTTCTATAACCTCAATTTACAATACTCCTTCAATATATTTCATATCTTGCACAGATATCTGGAGAAAAATAATGCATTAATCACAAAATGTATTTGATTTAAGTTGTAAAGCAATGACTTGTAAAAGTAGTGTGTGTTATAATCATATTTGCTCACCCATTGGGAGGGGGGGGGCGGTGAGAACTTGACGAACATTGGAGATCCAGCACAGAGAGCTAACCACCGGCCATGACTCCTTTGAGTTTGTACTGTTGCTGGATGACCATAAATGTACAGTAAAAAGGTTACAAGAGTTCACAACATCAAATAAGACATCATGGAATAAAAGCCAGCACCCAACACTTCTCTCCAGACTCTTGGACCAATAGAGTCTCTATTGATTTAACTTTAGGTAAAAACTTTTGGCTGCCCATTTAAACTAATTGATCACAATATAAATGCTTTAAGGGGACCAATGTTCACAAGAGCTCAAGAATTCTTTTGTGGAGTCAGAAGCTTCCAGAAGTAGCATTGCATCCAGAAAGGTCAGACAGAAGTCCCTCCTTGGTAAGATGAACTTGCCAGGTGCATACTGTTAGCCAAAAGGCATTCACACGAAATTCTAAAGTCTTGAAGTGACTTCTTTGCAAGCAGTGCCTGCTCATTACCTACACACTGCTATCCCTATGAGCTTGGAGTATTTCTGTAATTATATCTATTGCAGATATCCTGAGAGACATTGAAATGGAGTTTATCAACTTCAGCCATTCATTGTAGCATTATTATGATAATCAAGTACCTCTACATGTACGTTCTAATGTAGTTAATGTTTAACTGTGTCTACTATTTCAGCACCTGTCCACCATTTCCTCACTAAAACTTTGAACATTTCTCTCCATCCCCAATATAATCCCCATTTGAATTGACATCTGTTCCATTTGTTCCGAAAAACAAATTTCTTAGCACCAATTTTAAATAAGCATTGACGAGCACGGAGTAGTCCTTTCTCCTCTTAGTTACCTTCCAAAGGAGACATATAATCAGTTCGGCCTGACCCAAGCCTCACCTCCTCATTGGCCATTTTCACATCTCTCACACCAATTAAAACATATCACAATGATGTTGTTTTACTGAAAATTATTAAATGGGGTTCTTTTAAAATGTTCAGATAAACCCCAGAAAAGAACCCATCTAAATGCTGGAAGGCATGTTCTAAATTTGTTTGGACAAGGTTAGCGCAACCTTGTCTTTGTGAGCTAGAGCTATGGAGGTTGTTTGATAACCTTATACCCAGGGTGTATAGACTGGAATTTCTACAGATAAAAATAGAACCCATGGGGGGAAAATAACTGCTGTGTGGTGCAATGCTGTTATCAGAAACAGAGTTAATTGTTTGGCATGGTTTGTTATTCGATGTTAATATGTTGGTGTAGTTTTCACAAGTGTGTATAGGGGGGCCTACGTACTATTTTGATCACATTTATTGATTTAAAAATATGAAGACTGTTAAATTCGTAACATGGGGTAGAGAAGAGTTGTGTTTAATTTCTGTTTATTTTGAATAGATTGAATACATGATACTGATGACATATTAATAGAGGAATTATTGTTGTAGCTGCTTTTCCATCCACCTATTTTTATGGATTGTGACACATTTTTATGACAAATTTTGGTTTATCTCATAGAAAAACCCTGACTGGAAACGGCAAGATGTGCATAAATTAAAAAAAAAAAAACGCACTAATTAGAAGGAACTTGTCTTTTTTATTAAAAATGTGCATAAAATAAATTCTAATGCAATGTATCAGCAATGTGTTTTTTGGAAACTGATGTATGATGGGGGAGGCATCGATCACCTGCCTCCAAAAGAAAGAAGACTTGACTGCACATATTGGGTTTCATCTATGTGTTCTAAGATGCAAGTAAATTATTATTTACTCAAAAAAACCTGCTAACGCAGCAACTTTCACTTTTCTTTTGAAATTTGGCACCAGTTTATCAGGAAGTGGTGAGTTTGTTCTCTTGGATTTTATTCACAAATATTTTATGTGATATTCCAATTTTGCACGTGATTTTAATTTGCATCTTTGGGTGCAATTATCAATCAGTTTTTTAAAGCTTACAAGCAAAACACCATGTTTAAAAATGACATTTATGCTGATTGACATATGGATGACATTTTTTAAATGCACATATTAATACACTCTGTGTAGTCTTCTAGATATATTTTATAGATATAAGATTAAGACACGTATTATGAAAATAATAGTATTGGCTAAACCTTTTTACCATATCACCAGTTTTATTTCTGGTTAAGACTCCCAGAGAATTCACCAGTACCTGGATTGGATGCAGATCCACCTAGATCCAGAATTTACGTAAATCTCAAGCTTGAATAATAAGGCAAAAATACTTATTGGTTATTTAACTTGACATAGCAAAACTCTATTCCACTTACCTTCAAAACAGTTTTTAAAAATGTTACTTAAATAAATTAATCATGATTAGATTCACAACTTTAATGACTGTTCATAAAAATTCTCTTTGATAGCATTTCTCCGACAAGTATTCCAGATATTGCAGAGTCCCACTGAGGATTAGTGAATTTTAAATAATGGTGAGCTAAGAAATGAATGGTTAGTCAGTTTTGGCTGAAACATTACTGGTTGCTGATTATTGGTGCTGTTCTCGATCTATGTCTAATGTCTAATAATCTAATTTAGGCATATAGACATGGTCAAGATGATCTGCAGTTCAACACAAGCATCAGAAAAAATGATTTAAGTGACTTTGGACACTTGTCTGAGTGTTTCTGTAATGGCAAATCTACTGGGTTTTTCATGCCCACCCATCACAAGGGTTAGGAGAAAAAGAGAGTTAAGTGACAGTTCTCTGTGTGTAAATGACTTGTTGATGTAGGAACTCAAAGGAGAGAATGGCCAAACAGACAACAGTGACATGTTGCCTGGACTTAAATCTGTCGGTTCTCATTCAGTGGTCTGTGACCGCAAACTGGATATCATCGGGGAGAGACTGACAGCTGTGCAACGGATGTTGGATAAAACGGAGACCGGTGATGGACAGTAAAAATCTGTGGAAATTTACAGATTTTGACCCAAATGAACTTCTCTTATCTCCTCTGGCATTGAAGGTGACAAAGGAAGTCAAAATATTCCCCAGAGATAGCAAGATAACGAGACGCTCCACATTAATACCTCTCTCCTCAGTGTCCCTCTTCAAGGACTACACCTCCGCAAGCTTCTCCCAACTGCTGTAATCTGAATGGGCCATGAGTACAGTGCCATTAATGGCAGCAGGAAAATGTCGGTATAGACAACAAAATAGACCACAGAAGATTGGGAAAACGTTGTCTGATCTGATGAGTCTCGATTTCTGCTGCAACATTAGAATGGTAGGGTGAGAATTTGGCGTCAACAAAATGAAACCATGCATCCATCCTGCCACACTTTGGGTCCATTAGTACCAATTGTAGATTGTTGATGTAGTTGTTGCTGACAATGTCCTTCCTTTGATAACCATCTTCTGATGGCTACACTACATGTCATAAACCACTGTGAAAATCATCTCAGACAGATATTTCGCCCTCTACTTGTAATAATTATTATAAAATTAGTATATTTTAAAATCTAGGACCACAGTTTTAATCACAAGGAACACATTTATACTATAGAAGTCAACCCCATGACAGATTAAGGGAAAAGACTACAGCGCAATATTTTGAACATTTATTTTAATCTGTACATTGACAGTACACTTTTAAACTTTGGCGTCCACACTGTGCTTCAGGAACGGATAAATTCACGTGTCGTGTGCTATCTTATAGTAGGAGAGCGCTAGTCAGTGGCAGTTAGAGTTGTCCAATAGTAGGAGAGTGCCATTCGGAGTGTGCCAGTCAAACTGTGCCAGTGAAAGTCTGAAGCTAGACACTCTTGGCCTAGACACCGAACACTAATATTTTGACAAGAACATTGGATTAGCCATACATATTCAAACAGCAGTTCAGCTAAATAGACGATTGTCATCTAATGAGATGCCTTCCCACTTCTGGAACCTGGGTGAAGGATTTAACAGCCAAAAAGGTTTTTTTTAAAGCGTACAAAATGCTTTTTATGTACAAAATGTCCAAATGCAGGTAATTGGACAAACAAATGGTGTTTATGGTCTCTTTAAAGATGTCATTATTATTTTTACATGTGATTCAAAATGTTCTCAAAAAGCTCTTAAATGTATTTGATGTAGTATTATTATACATTAGCTCTTAAATTTATTATGTTGTTTTATTAGAGCTTGAGCAGCGAAGGTGCATAGAATCCTATAGAACTTGCTCAGTGAATTATTGTTTTGTTGCTTTCGGTGCATTTTTGAGGGCCTAAACATGTTCGAGTCACCAAAATTCAAAGAAACTGGTAAAAACCTATGTCTGATTTTGGTTCGCAAAGTGGGTGTGGCAATATGTCTCTATAGCACCACCTAATGTATTTCTTCTTATGTTGAACTCTCAATGTCATGCACGAACGAAATTCGGCACACATGTGTAGGGTACAAACACATTGATATAACCTGATAAGAGAACACACCACCACAGACAAGGCACACAAATGAATACACACTAGCAACATCCTAGCAACAGCATTGAAGGCCTTAAAGGTCCACTAAATATGGATTGCATTTCAAAAATAAACAGGAAGTCACAAAAACCTCAAAATGGCCACTTTTGCTCATGTCATCTTCTAATCTCAGTCTTATCTTAAAACAAATGGGATATTACTGTATTTTCGCTGTATAAGACACACTTTTTCTTCCCCAAAACTAAGGGGTAAAAGTTGGTGCGTCTTATACGGCGAATGCAGAGCGCTGCGGAGCGGAGGGGGGTCACGGCCGTAGGAGAGGCAGGGCTCCTGTTATGGTAAAAATATACCTTCTCAATTGATAATAAACACTGGAGACCATTTGAGAGAGAACACAGCAAATGCGGCTATTTATTGTAAAGATTTAGCAGACTCAACGCATTTCCTACACACGTGTTATCTGCATTGGAAGAACCTCGAGCCTCTCAAAGTAAGACAAGCGCCGGAAGAAGGGCGGGACTGAAGTATGACGTGTGCTCTTAAAAGTTTCTCAAATTACATTTCTCTAAATGACCACTAGATGGTAGTATTATATAGGAAAACACTCCGGAGCCTTCGGCAATATTTGTAGTTGTACACCCGGCGGTGCGCACTGACGTCATCTCCCATCTCTGCTCGTCGATCCTACCATAGCTCGGATCGTAAGGAGCAGGTATGAAACATTACAGCCTTTTTTTGTTACTTTTACTGTTTACTGACTGTTCATGTTATATATTTGGCATATAATTGTTCTTAAACTGCTGTTAACTTTTACACAGATGATATGAAAATATTTTACTACAGTATTTGGTTCAGAACCTTTTTTTTCCTAGATCTTCCTCATTTAAAATTGGGTGCGTCTTATATACCGGTGCGTCTTATACAGCAAAAAATATGGTAAATTGGGCAGCTTTTTTTACTTTGCTAAACTATGTGCGCACAGTGGCCATCAAATCCAAAATTTTTAGTTGTTAAAAACTCAGCGTAGTGGCAGAATGGAATATACCAGTGTATATTGTTGTGAGTTTACCAGTGAGTTGTGAGTTTACCAAAATCAACCTATGAAAAACTTCACCTCCAAACTCCATCATTCTTATTTTAAAGTACATAGGATGTTAAATTCTGAAGCTTTATTGGCTTCGTTAATCTATGTGCAACTCAATGAATTACAATCTCTGTTGTTGCACCTCCAGGTGGCCAAAAGAGGGACTTTTAATATTGTTATATTCAAAAGTACATTTATTAATATTTTTAACTCTTGTTACCAGGGCGCAGTAGCCTCTCGCCCAATGTGCGTTGGAGCCCTCGTAGCCCCGAATGAATGAACTCGTTACCAATTTTGACATGTGACAAGAATCTTGACCAAAACATTCTGGAAATATTTAGAATAATCATTTAAGCCTTAGGGAATCTAGCCACAGGGGTTGCAAGCCAGTGACTTCTGTGCCGGTCCCAAGCCCGGATAAATAGAGAGGGTTGCGTCAGGAAGGGCATCCGGCGTAAAATATGCCAAAAAACCAAATATGCGAGTCACCAAATCGATTTCCATACCGGATCGGTCGAGGCCCGGGTTAACAACGACCGCCTCCGGTGCTGTTGACTTACAGGGTGCCGGTGAAAATTGGACTGCTGTTTGTCGAAGAAGGAGAGGAGGGAGAAGGATTCGTCGACAGAAAGAGAAGAGGAAAGCCAGGAGTATAGATCTGAGAATAGGGACTCTTAACGTTGGTACAATGACAGGGAAGGGTAGGGAGCTGGCGGACATGATGGAGAGAAGGAAGGTAGATATTCTGTGCGTGCAGGAGACCAGGTGGAAGGGTAGCAAAGCGCGTAGTATTGGAGGGGGATACAAACTGTTTTACTATGGTGTGGATAGGAAGAGAAATGGGGTAGGAGTGATCCTGAAGGAGGAGTTTGTGAGGAATGTTTTAGAGGTGAAAAGAGTGTCAGACAGGGTGATCAGTTTGAAGTTAGAAATTGAAGGGGTGATGTTGAATGTAGTGAGTGGTTATGCTCCACAAGTAGGCTGTAAGTTGGAAGAGAAGGAGAGATTTTGGAGTGAGTTGGATGAGGTGATTGAGAGTGTTCCCAGAGGAGAGAGAGTAGTAGTGGGAGCAGATTTCAATGGGCATGTTGGCGAGGGCAACAGAGGTGATGAGGAGGTGATGGGCAGGTTCGGTGTTAAGGAAAGGAACCTAGAAGGACAGATGGTGGACTTTGCCAAGAGGATGGAAATGGCTGTAGTTAATACTTATTTCCAGAAGAGGGAGGAACATAGAGTTACCTACAAGAGTGGAGGGAGGAGTACGCAGGTAGACTACATCCTTTGTAGACGAGCCAATCTGAGAGAGATCAGAGACTGTAAAGTAGTGGTAGGAGAGAGTGTAGCCAGACAGCATCGGATGGTGATGTGTAGGATGTTTCTGGTGGTCAGGAAGAAGAGAAGAGAAAGATTGAAAAGAAGACCAAGTGGTGGAAGTTGAAAAAGGAAGAAGATTGTGAAGAATTCAGACAGAAGCTGAGACAGGCTTTGGGTGGTCAGGAAGAGCTTCCAGATGACTGGGAAACTACAGCAGAGTTGATCAGGGAGACAGGGAGAACGGTGCTAGGTGTGTCAGCTGGAAGGAGGAAAGAAGATAAGGAAACATGGTGGTGGAATGAGGAAGTACAGGACATCATCCAGAGGAAGAGGCTAGCTAAAAAGAAGTGGGACATTGAAAGGACTGAAGAAAGTAGACAGGACTACAAGGAATCGCAGCGCAGAGTGAAGAGGGAGGTGGCAAAGGCCAAACAGAAAGCATATGATGAGTTGTATGCCAGGTTAGACACGAGGGAAGGCGAGAAGGAATTGTATAGATTAGCGAGACAGAGAGACAGAGATGGGAAGGATGTGCAACAGATAAGGGTGATTAAAGATAGAGATGGAAAGGTGCTAACAAGTGAGGAGAGTGTGCTGAGAAGATGGAAGGAGTATTTTGAGGAGTTGATGAATGAGGAGAATGAAAGGGAAAGAAGGGAGGAAGATGTGAATATTGTAGAGCAGGAAGTTGAAAAGATTAGAAAGGATGAGGTGAGGAAGGCTCTGGGGAGAATGAAGAGTGGAAAGGCTGTTGGTCCAGATGACATACCAGTGGAGGTGTGGAAGTGTCTAGGAGAGACAGCAGTGGAGTTCCTGTCTAGGTTATTCAACAGGATTTTAGAGAGTGAGAAGATGCCTGAGGAATGGAGGAGAAGTGTCCTAGTACCAATCTTTAAGAACAAGGGTGATGTGCAGAGTTGTAACAACTACAGAGGCATAAAGTTGATGAGCCACACAATGAAACTTTGGGAAAGAGTAGTGGAAGCTAGGTTAAGAAGGGAAGTGGATATTTGTGAACAGCAGTATGGCTTCATGCCCAGGAAGAGCACTACTGATGCAATTTTTGCTCTGAGATTGTTAATGGAGAAGTACAGAGATGGTCAGAAAGAGCTTCACTGCGTCTTTGTGGATTTAGAAAAAGCGCATGACAGGGTGCCAAGAGAAGAGCTATGGTCCTGTATGAGGAGGTCAGGAGTGGCAGAGAAGTACGTCAGAGTAGTTCAGGATATGTATGAGAGAAGTAAGACAGCAGTGAGATGTGCTGTAGGTCAGACAAAGGAGTTCAAGGTGGAGGTGGGGCTACATCAAGGATCAGCTTTGAGTCCCTTCTTATTTGCTATGGTGATGGACAGGTTGACAGATGAGGTCAGGCAGGAATCGCCGTGGACAATGATGTTTGCAGATGACATTGTAATTTGTAGTGAGAGCAGAGAGCAGGTGGAGGAAAACCTGGAAAGTTGGAGGTCAGCTCTAGAAAGAAGAGGAATGAAAGTCAGTCGCAGCAAGACAGAATACATGTGTTTGAACGAGAGGGAGGGAAATAGAACAGTGAGGCTACAGGGGGCTGAGGTCAAGAAGGTGCAGGAGTTTAGGTATTTGGGGTCAACAGTCCAGTGCGACGGGGAGTGTGGAAAAGAGGTGAAGAGACGAGTGCAGGCAGGTTGGAGTGGGTGGAGAAAAGTGTCAGCAAGAATCAAAGGAAAGGTGTACAGAACAGTAGTGAGACCAGCTATGATGTATGGGTTGGAGACTGTGGCAGTGAGGAAGAGACAAGAGACAGAGATGGAAGTAGCAGAGATGAGGATGTTGAGGTTCAGTTTAGGACTGACGAGGATGGACAAGATTAGGAACGAGCACATCAGAGGGACAGCTCAGGTTGGTTGTTTTGGAGACAAAGTCAGAGAGGCCAGGTTGAGATGGTTTGGACATGTGCAGAGGAGGGATAGTGGTTATATTGGAAGAAGGATGCTGGAGATGGAGATGCCAGGCAAGAGGTCAAGAGGAAGACCAAAGAGGAGATATATGGATGTGCTGAAAGAGGACATGAAGGTAGTTGGTGCAAGAGTAGAGGATACTGAGGACAGAGTTAGGTGGAAAAGGATGATTCGCTGTGGCGACCCCTAAACTGGGAACAGCCGAAAGTAAAAGAAGAAGAATTTAAGCCTTAGGGACATGACACTTTTTTTTGAGTGTATTGATCAGTAAATTTTACAATTCTCTGTTGATCCTCGTAATCATAGTCTGATCATAGTACAAATTGCAATGAACTAGCCACTGAGAAACAATGGTGCTGGAGGTGCCCTTTGATCGCTGCTTGCAGCTTTAATTTGGGTTTTTCAGACAACAGCTGAAGAGTTTACTTTTTGGGCCCCATTCACTGTAGACAATCGTTGTCAACAGATCTAGAAGCACAACAAACACACGCATACACACGCACACACACGCACGCACACACACACGAAAACCCAAAACAAACTCAACTCAAAACAAACATTTGGTGTATGATGATGAGTTAGACAAGATAGACAATTGTCTTCCCAGGCACCTACAGAGTGCTAAATTGGTGCATGTCAAAAACATCTCATGAACCCATGGTGCAGAGCAGGTGTGTCATTATGTTCTGTCATTGCCAAGTTTAAGATGGCTGTCAAAAAAAATAAATCAAGTCCCAATTCTGGCCACAGTGACACCAATCAGGCTGTTATCAGGGTAATTAGAGCTGAACAAAAACCTTGTCGATCTGCGTTCAACCACATCTGGAAGATTGAATAGTTCTGATATCAAATCCTGATTATGTTATTATACTATATTGCTATAAAATTATAATAAGATAAATGTGGCAATGAAATATTAGAGTCTACCTCATGGCTTTTTATCGTAGATTATGAAAACTATGCCCATTGTGGAAAAAGTACAGAAAATGTATTTAAGCTTTTATTATAATCATATGGTATAAGGACTAGTTTGATGTTTCATAGATATGGAATATATTGACATTTTAAAAACATCACTTTTCCAGCAAATGTTCCTTTGATTCAGATTTAATTCAGTTTACACAAAAACAACATTTAAAAATGTAAAATTCAAACAGAGAAACACAGAAGTAGCTCTTAAATTCTTGCAACTTTCAAACCGACAACCTTCTAACTAGAGGGCCACAGAGCTATCCACTGCACCACCGTGCTGCCCAACAATAATTAACATGTTTTGTGTAAAATGTAATTTCTACATTTTTACCCAAATACCGACTGTAGCAAAAAACATCAATATCGACTTTCACTTGCTTTTACTTGTAAATGAAGTCCCTACTCCGTTTGAAGAAATGAATCGATAACTTGTTTGTAGAAGTGTTCCTTTTCTTTCTTCAGTTTTAAGTAACTCTGTGCTCCAGACCCATTGTCTGTAGCATACCTTATTCTAGCGTTGGTTTTCATTTTATGATTATCCGCTGCTTCCTGTAACCTGTAGGATCACCAGTGCCATCTAGCATGGGAACTGCATGCCTCACTTAGTTTTTCTTTGCTGTTTTTTATGATTGCAACACAAGAAACACATTTTACAAATTTAGTTGATGATTTTATATATATATATATATATATATATATATATATATATATATATATATATATATATATATATATATATATATATATATATATATATATACACCAACATAGAAACAGCAAAACTGCCCTATTGCACAGCCATTGTGCAATCCATGGTGAGATGATTTACATAGTGAGGGACGACCTCCCTGACTGCAAGTCATGGAGGTATTGCATGGATGTCCTCTAGGTACAATTACTATCACTGTCTAAAACATGCTTCTAAATAATGCCTTTAGTGACTTTAGGTCAAGTTGTGTACCCTAGCTTTTGCCCACTGTGTCCTATGTGTTTGTCTTCAGAACGTACACTAAACAATATTATTTTCCAAAAGATTTGTAAAGAACACACTCCTTTAAATCACAGGTTCTGTTATCCTGGTGAGGCAAGGGTCTGGAGGGATTCCAGTTTGGGTACCACATGAGTCCACCTTGGTTTCATCAGACCAAGACTTCCAAAATCATAGCCATGGTTCCCTAGTCGAAAAATTCTGGCATGCTACCTCCGAGTTGGTGGAGTGATCCTACCCTAAGTGGACTAGTTTAAGTACCATGGGGCCTTGCTAACAAGAAAATAAATTACCATAATCCACGCCATAAAACACGCACATTATAATCACAACAACGCCATAGATTGTTTAATCCATCCCATCTATCCACCTATCTATTTATCAATCTATCCATCCAGCTTTCCAAGACTTGAACACCTCCATGATTCCGAGGTGTGCAAGTCAATTCTCAACTGTTCTATCTCAGTCTGGCCTTGGACTCTTTGAAACAGAAGGTTACGATCCATTCGGAAAAGAACTTTGCGCCACAGAAACAGCTTCTTCTCTTTTGCTGTTGGACACAATCTTTAAAAAGTCAGACCACAGAGGGCCTATTGGTGAAAATAAGGGATAACCTTTGGAGGTACAAGAGCTGTCAAATGGGCTTGTGTTTTTTTTTTGCACAATGTAACAAAAAGTGCTTGACTTTTTTTTTTACTACTACTCGGAATTGTACTTTTTGTACTATTTCAGGGTTGTTGTAGAATTGTTATGTAATATAATGAAAAAATGTAGTGGAAAAAATATTTGAGTAAAAAAGAAGCTGGAGTAAAAAAATGTTATCAAGCATTGGCACACAAAACTGTTTTAACGATATAAATGCTCAAAAAGGCCCTGGACTTAGGGTTCAGGTACGGTCACACTAATGCTGAATGTCTCCCAGGGAAAGCAAGAACTGACAGAAAAAAATATGTTTATTCAAATGTAAGTCGCTTTGGATAAAAGCGTCTGCCAAATGCATGAATGTAATGTAATGTAATGAATAACTACAGTACTGACATCTTAGAAATGTGCATTTGCTTCATTTTTAGTCATCAAAAACCTCACACATGTGACCTCTCTAGTCTGGTGGCTCAAGTCACATAGCGTGATGCATTATTGCAGGTCAGAGTTCACCCCTGTTGAACTTTCAGCTGGATGCATTGCCATTGAAGGAATTTTTTACCCAGTTTGTCTGCAATATTAGTCTGAGCTTCACCCCGCCTTCCGCCTCAACTTCTCACTGGGGGATATAATGTTCTTATAACTGCTTGCATGTTTACACTCCCCACTCCATGCTTGACTAAAAAGCAGGCTCTAGAGGTAAACTTGTGATAATTATTGAATTCACATTTTTGTTGTTATTATGATTACTCATATACTAATAGTTTACACATATAGAAGATTTAAGATAGTCTCTCTTTTCAGAGCAATGCTGTTCAGTTCAGTTTCCTAGTAATTTATGCAACAGTGTTGAACAGGTCAAACAAGTGTCTTGTAAAAAATAATGATAACAAAACACGGAACAAATTCTTATAATAAATAATTAGTTACACTGAATATAGTGTTTCACCCTCTATTTCCAGTGAACCTGTAATCCCTCTTTTCTAGATTCGTGTCATGTTTTCTATTTCCTGACCCTTGGATCATTAGCGAGAGATGCATCCTGAGGGATGTTTAAAACACTGTCAGAGTTTGACTAATTAGCATAGGTCAACAATCAGGTCATCTTCACTCAGTGATGTGCCCACAGAGAAACCAGCTGAAGTTCACCTTGTTATCGACTATTTGAATGTGTGGAATGTGAAACGGCAAGCGCCTGACTAGACGACAAGACTGCTGAGATCAGTCATGTTTAAGTGATGTCTAATGCCAATTGTACATTCTGGAACATTTATGTTGAGCCGACGCTGGTCTCACACCTTCTTTGGAGAAATTATGTGAAATGAAATTGATATAAAATTAAACTAACTAGTGCAAAGTTTGTACTCAAGAATACAATCAATTACTTACATAGAATTATTCCTGGTGTCATATTTAGTGAACATGATAAAGAGGACCAGGCGACGCTACTGGTCTAGAAGACCATCCACCACACTTTTAAAAAGGCTGCTAGCCCCACAAACTAAATTAGAACTGGGTAAACTGCTCGTAGGGATGCATGTGATACGCAGTTAGCATTTTGGTTGCACATCTTTCAGAGATAAACGATTCGAAAGCACTTTGATTCAAAACCGATTCAATTCCTAAGTGATTCGCTTCAAAAGCTATTTGATTCAAAAGCAACTCAATTCCAAAGTGATTTGTTTCAAAAGCGATTCAATTCCAACGTTTTTCTCTTCAAAAGCTATTTGATTCAAAAGCATTCCACATAGAGCAGGGGTTCCTCAAGAAGTTCTTGATCCAGTTTATTTTAAAGGTTTAATTTTGTGACATCTAAGTAATCTAACCCTCCTTGTCTAATTGGGTTCAAAATCACAGATTTACTAATGAACTGAGTTTTGTTCTCCCACACAAAATTATTTGGTATTTTTTCATTTTGTTTAAGTGTTCCTTAATTCACCTCTAAGAAAAGAGCAGTGTATATAAATCAAGACAGACCTTTTGAAAGCAGAATCCTACCCCTCAAAGATAAGCCAAAACCATATACAATGTTCCAAGCACTTTTTGTGCCATTGTCCTTTTTTGTGCCAGAAATTTGAAAAACGCAAACCATCTCACAGGTCTTGTACTTCTTAGGGTTATCACTTCTTTTCACTAGATGGCACCGATTTGGGGTCTGTAAAACGAAACTGATTTTCTAAAACTGACTATAAAAAATATCAAAATTAATAACTTTTTTGAAACTTACACATTATATTTGAAATCAAATTTCAAATTTAATAATACTTGGGTCGCGTCACTCCTATTTAATTCAAATCAGCTGCTGTGAATGGCACATGCACCAATGCATGCAGAGAAATATCATTCAAAATATTTCTAAACAAAACACTAAACAGATTAATTAAACACTAACCACCACAACAGAGAAAGTGCACAAACAAGCTCCCACCAAAACCTAGACACAACTAAATGTGTATTCGAATTAAACTTACAAGTGATGGAGCACGGTACGATGGAGAATACTCAGGTGGAAAGAAGTCGTGGACAGCTGAGACTTCGGAGAGTGAAGTTTAAACTAAAGTAAAGACCTAATGTGCTCCCGCCTGCTTCCAAACTGAGAAAGAAGGTGTTAAATGAGTTCAGCGCACATAAGCAGTGAAAGCTGCTGGACACCAAGGGTAACCTCCTGCTTTCCCTCTCGATGCGTAGTAGGAAGAGACAGAACTGCAGTTCCTTTTCCGGCCACTTGAGGCTGGTTCCAGAAGTGAGCAGGTTCTCAACCATTCCAATGTTAAACTGTCAACTTTTGAGCTGAACCCCTCCCCCCATATTTCCACTTCTGGTTCAACTAGTTTTGGGGGATTTGTGGAGGGTGTTTTGCCTCGAGGCTTACGTTTTCTGAAGGTTCTGGATTGCAAGGAAGAGGACACAGAGACCAGCTCTCTCAGGTTTAACCACAATGCCAGTAGAGGAAAATCTCAAAATTGGAGTAACACATCAGACCCATATTCTGCGAACAGGAAGGAAAGTGATCTCATCACTTGGCTTTACAAAAAAGAATTGTTGACCTCCCGGATTCCATCAAAAAACATGTCTTTGAAAAACTAAATCATCATCTCCTAGAACTTTAGCAAAACATCCAAACTGGTCTGACTCAGGTTGCTCGTTTCAGGCTAGTACCACTAAAGGAATTATGGGAAATGGCTGAGAATTATCGAAATGTTCCCAATGACTTAACATGGGGTCAAACCTCATAGAAACTTCAAGCACACCTCACTTGTGGATGTTATCAGTCTTTGCAAGAAGAAACCAACCACTGTGCAAAAGTATTTAACCCTAGGCTCTAGAAAGGGTTCGAATTTACCAATGATTGAAAAGACAATGAAAATATTTTCAAGATTAAACATCTTAGGCAAATGGTAGTATTCATAGTAACGTATACATTCCCTGATAGCTCCCTAGCAACCAAACTGTTTAGCTTTGAGATAGGACTCTATCTCAGCCTAGGTAAATGATAAAGACATGGGGGTTGGTTAATATAACTTAAAGTGACAAGTTAGAAATTATGTTATGTCACTGACCCCTCCATACCTGACTACCATGGCAACCATTTTGACATATCGCTATCCCAGCTATGGAAAATCATAGAAACATGGGGGTTGGTTTGTGTTACTTATATTGGCATGGAGAACTAAGTATGATGTCAGTGACTGATCCATAGCAACCAGAAACGCTACCTTGACAACCATCACATTTTGCTTATAAAATATGTTTAAACGACACTTTTTCAAGTTTAAATCTGAATTTGTGCACAACCGAGTTTTCGAAACTCAACGCATGTGACAGGCAATCCTTGAAAGGTGACAGCATTTGGTATCGCCTCATGGTTGTTGGGTGTTTGATAAGACTGCAGTTTATGTCTGGGAAAAATCCACTATCTTTCAATTCTTATTCAAAAGCTACTCTTTGAAGATTGTAATATAGTAATGTTCTTTCTTTTAAAAGCTGTGAGATCCCCATAGTCAGTATATGGTATAGTGGTATTGGTGAAGAGATTATTTGGCAGTTGACTAGCTTGGAAATCAAAGTTAAAGGAAGGAATCTAGTGCAAGCAACGTGAAATTTCCTACATTGAAAGATTGTGACTGGTTTACATGGGTAAGTGAAACCTATGCTATCAGTGCAGAAGAGATTAAAATACTTAGCTTAAGGGCTGAGCTGAATCCGGCTCGTGGTGGGATGAAGCTGAGGAATTTCCTGTTCATATGATACACTTTCTCAATTAGGCTATGTCCATTAATCTATTATTCACTCTCTGCTTGCTCTTCTACTATCTTCTTGCATGACCAATTAGCCAATGCACTGATCCAACACATCTCTGTATCCCACAGCCTCTTCCCTCGCATATGGTGTTCTGCTATGGTCCATACGCTTAGCAGAAATGTCACAGCCTTGTCCAGAAAGAGCATAGCTAATTAGCCCTTCTGTTGTCCAGAGAGTTTTTGGCAGAGATCTTTGAGGGAATCTTAAAAGGGGGAGGGAAATTTGAAATTTGCTGGAGACATAATGTTTAGGTGGAGCTGAAGCTTTTTTCTCTTAAGTTTGGAATATATGACGTTAGCCCATACAACATTTTCAGATTTCATAACAAGGAACCAGAACATTGAAATTTTCATCTACACTCTTAAAAAAGGTTCTTCACTGGCTCTTTGCAGGTTTGAGGGTGCTACATAGTACTTTTTCACTTTAAAGAACCTCTTAAGCACTTTTTGATTCCTCACCAGTTCTTTGCTGGTTTTTCACTGGCTCTTTCAGGATTGAGGATGATATATAGCACTTTTTCGATTTAAAGAACCTCTTAAGCTCTTTTTAGTTCTTAACTGGTTCTTTGCAGGTTCAAGGGTGCTACATAGCACTATTTCTGTAAAAAAAGAACCAATTCAAGCTCTTTTTGGTTTTTAACTGGTTCTTCACTGGTTCTTTGCAGGTTTGAGGGTGCTATATAACATTATATCAGTTAAAAAAAGAACTCATTCAAGCTCCTTTTGGTTTTTAACTGGTTCTTCACTGGTTCTTTGCAGGTTTGAGGGTGCTATATAACATTATATCAGTAAAAAAAGAACCAAAAGAAC
Organism: Danionella cerebrum; assembly: GCA_007224835.1. Taxonomy (NCBI): domain Eukaryota; kingdom Metazoa; phylum Chordata; class Actinopteri; order Cypriniformes; family Danionidae; genus Danionella; species Danionella cerebrum. The sequence continues at coordinate 345,734 of SRMA01025347.1, forward strand.
TGTTTCTGTTAAAAAAAGAACCCCTTAGGCTCTTTTTGGTTTTAAACTGGTTCTTCACTGGTCCTTTGCAGGTTTGAGGGTGCTATATAACATTATATCAATAAAAAAAGAACCCATTCAAGCTCTTTTTGGTTCTTCACTGGTTCTTTGCAGGTTTGAGGGTGCTATATAACATTATATCAGTAAAAAAAGAACCCATTCAAGCTCTTTTTGGTTCTTCACTGGTTCTTTGCAGGTTTGATGGTGCTACATAACACTATTTCTGTACAAAAGAACCCCTTAAGCTCTTTTTAGTTCTTAACTGGTTCTTTGCAGGCTTGAAGGTCCAATAAATGGCACAAAAAGGTTCCTGTCTGATTAGGAGCCAAAGAACCAGATATGGTTCTATAACCTTTTTTTAGAGTGTGATTTTCCACCAGAGAAAATGAATAATGTATTAAAATACAAAACCCTCACAGATTTTATCCTTTATTTTATGAACATAAATGCAGAGAATAATAATAAAGAGTGTGGCAAATCATCCAAACATGAAATCAACACCGGCTTTATCAGCCAACATAAATCAACAGCAGATGTTGGAAGAAACATGAACTGAAGCTGAGATGGACTGGAGAATCCCAAAAAGGAAAACTGAGCACAGACTGGAGAATCGCACTTTCTGTGTTAACTGGAGAAAGAGCAAGATTACCAAGACTAAACTGGATGATGAATACATGACCCAAAAGCATGGTCAAGGATGAAACTCGCAACATACAGGACATATAAACAGACTCAAGTAATTACCAGATGATAAATGAGATTTACGTGCATTGAATATCATTTAGGACAATTTTATTTTCTGTTACATTTATTTGTGTGTAAAACTGGGTAATTTCTATATTTTGTTCATGATTTCTGACTTCCTGATTGAAAACAGACTCAAATAAGATGGCGTGAGATTGTTGAAATCAGTGAAAAACAGCAGGTGAAACAAAAATAAAAACAGCAATTTTGGATTCTTTACTTTTTAGTGCTTCACCGCCTTTGACTAAACAGAAATAGGGAGAAGCAATGAAAGTTACAAGGACAAAATGTTGTCAGTGGTTAAGTTAACTTTCGTTTTATAGATTTTCACTTAACCGCAATCATGAGCTCAATGTTGAGGGGAACCATCTGTGTTGCACATCCAAAGTTAAGAGTCAGCCCAGCCCTAGACGCATGAGACCTGCACCGGATCAAATGCAGCAGATGTTCTGGTCAGCTCTTTGAGTCGAGGTTCAACATTGTTAATCATCATTAAATAGACTCTTAGTGGAAAATAAAACAGCTGACATTCATGAGTCCTTAACATTCTCAATACATTATTTACAGTATAGGCATTCAATGCAGTACGTTGGATGAACCAAAAGTCAAACAAGACTGTTTTCATTAGTTATCAGCTATAATCATAAAAATGTAAGGAAATAAACAATTGAAATATATCAGTGTGTCTAGAATGAATTTATATATGAATACAAAGTTCACTTGAATTGAAAAATGGGTATGAATCAGTTTATCTTCAATCTAGACTTGCTTTGTTGCTTATGGGCTCAGTTATTTATAAATTTTTCAAGAATTTCAAGAAACTTTACATAAGGGCTACCTGCAGGGCATCTCTGCTGAATGCTCCCCCAACTTTGCAATTAGAGCAGCTGCAGGTGTCATTAGAAGGGAGCCACCCTTTTTTGACGATTCAGTTCATTATTCCCATAACATGTCATGGTGGACTTCGGAGGTGCCCCTGGCACCAGTGTTGTTTTATGCAGCAGCTTTAGTCTTTGTCGTTTTGACGAAAATTTTAGAACATATTAGTCTAATTTTATGTCAATGTAATACTTAGTTGATTAAAAATTGTCTTTCAATAAGTTAATTTAACTCTTTTAAATTAATTAAATAAATTAATTTCACATTGTTGATAGGCTTTACATAAAAGAATACATGGATGCATATAAATGATCTACAAAGCATTATGCAAAACAAAGTGTTACATAATGGAATTGATCTTCCTTGCTTTAAAAATCAGCCAAGAACAGTTTTTGAATTTGGCAATTCTGGCTTTATTTTTTATAATTACCTAAAGCGCAATAAACATAAGTATGCAAAAATAAGAGCAATGGAGGAATAAGAGCAACGTGCTTAAATTTTTTAAAAGCATGAAGAAAATGTGGCAATTGATGGAGGCACCTTAGCAGCAGATATCATTTCGTCGTTTCCCACCACAATGTTTCCATCATGGTCCCCAAAGAATGAAAATGCTCATGTTCACCATGGTGGCGCAGTGGGTAGCACTGTGGCATTCCAGTTAGAAGGTTGCCGGTTCGAGGCTTGCCTGTGACCTTCCTGGAAGGAGTTTGTGTGTTCTCCGTGTGCTTGTGTGGGTTTCCTCTGGGTACTCCAGTTTCCAAAAACATGTGGTTAGGTTAATTGAATAAATTCCCCTTAGGTGTAAGTGTGGTGACCTGCAATGGTGGGCGAGACCAGACAAGGATAACATTTCGTGGTGACGAATTACAGCCACAAATCATGAAAAGCAGAAATTTCATGCATTTTGAAACGTCCACTCATTAACATTTCTTCCACTCTCGTTTTCGTCTTAACAGAGACATATTTAGCTCGTCAGTTTCTCGAGAAAAGGTTATCAACGAAATCCTTACTTCCCCATGAAATCTCCTTCCATCTCAACCTTCTCAGCCAGAAACTGGCTCTTGCAGCCTCCTCTGTCATGATGTCTTCTTCAGCTTCAGCCCGATGAGCTGAATAGATGTTCAGATAACCCCCCTAAAACCAACCTCAACATTGAAGATAATGGTCACCCGCTTGCCTCTCCAGTTCTGGTCTCTCAAATGTTGCAGTTATCTCTAATGTGAACTTAAGCTGTAGGTTAAGCCCACTCTAATGTTCTAGTCAATTCATTGATGGTTCATGGTCTTTGACTACTTTCAGCCTTTGTGTCTCAAAGATTCTGCCAGATTCTGCAGGATCTGGTCATAACGCCTTCTGTACCCTGAGCCAGAGCTGTCTTGCAGCTGGTCAAGTTGTGCTGTAAATTTGGGTTTGTAGCATTGCAGAGGTGGCAGTTTTCCCTCTGAGCCATACCACTGACTCTGAGCTGGCGTAAAATGAGAAAACTTAACCTTTGCTTGAGGCATCCTTCACATATTAGACCACATGATGGTACTGTCGACCACTCTTTAAGTTTTTAAGTGAAATACTGTACATGGACAGTCATTTCCCAGTGGTTTCTATAACAATTATTGAATGTAACACCTCAATGGTACTATTTTAAAGTTTCTCTTTCAGCTTATTCGTTCGTTCCGCTGTCATGCAAACTGACAGGCAGCCCGTTCTCTGACAGCCTCTCTCCTGTCTTGCTCATCAATATTCATAGAAGAAAATCCTTGTGCTCTCCAGAAAACTGGTGCAGAGCCTCAAACACAAATCATGGAAGTGCTGTAGCATTACACTTGCTTCAGTCACCTCTGTGATTGCAAATATTGTTTGAAAAGCCAAATGATAAGGCACAGAATCCAGAATTAAAACCTTTGACTTAACATGTATTTGAGAACTATAGTGCACCTGGACCTTGCTGAGTAAAAAAAAAAAAAAAAATATATATATATATATATATATATATATATATAAGTATATATATATATATATATATATATATATATATATATATATATATATATATATAGTTTTTATTACAAATATAAAGTTACACCCATCTACAAGTACATCTAAAGCTGGTTTTAAAAAAAGAATAGGCTTATGTGTTTGAGTTAGTGCCATTAATGTGTCATCCACAATGGTTCCAGGAACCTTTAGAGATTGCCACAACGTTACAAGTTTATGGTAAAGCGTTTAAAGGTGAGACTGACCGCAGTGTTCAACCAGAATTTGTCTCATTACAATCTACCCTTTATTCTACCCCATCACCATAACTACTAGACACATGCAAAGCTCAAGGAAGATGGTATAGGTTCAGGCATTTAGCATCTGTCTTCCATTCGCACCTGTATTCCTGACACTAAGATCCCAGTTCTATTTATATCTGCTAGCCCCTTTCATTTTTCACATTCCTGCTGTTTCCAAGTACTTTTTGGAAGGCAAAGTGCTGAATAGAACAGCAAACAAAGAGTGGGTTGGATACACACTTCCAAAAAATAGTGTAAATCAATTTTATGTTAGATTGCCTACAATATGTTCATTTAGGCAAGTAATTTAATTGTTTATTTATTTTTTTAACCATTTTGTGCAGTACAGTTTTGCAGTTTTGTACATACCTACACACATATATACATGTATAAAGATACATACACACAGTTAATGAACTATGCGGGATAAAATGAGGTCATTTATAATACAGGCGATAGATCACGGGTGAGGCGTGGACAGAAACATACACGTCACAAAATGACCTGAACAGAGACACAGATATTAAATAAATAAGTGAATGTAGTACGAAGTGCCCAGGACAGGAAACCTAATCCATAAGCAGCAAACCATCTCTAGCTTTCTGTGATGTGAGCTCTGCCTCAGACCAGGCCCCACAAACAGCCAAGAGCTACCACGATGGGCCAGTCCGGACTCACCTCACCCCCCCCGAAGACCATGCCCCCTGGCAGGCCAAACCTACGATCTCTGATCTCCGACACCTACACAGGTCCCTGGTGGCAGACCCCTCCCCCGGGCGCAACCGCATAATAGGTGGGCGGCCAAGAGACCAGAAGAAGACAGGGAGGGAGACCGCACAAGAAGCAGCAGAGCCCCCCCCCCCCCAAGTCATACCTGGGCCCCGCACACACCCTGACAAGCAGCAAGAGTCATTTAAATCACAAATAAATTACTAGTTTTATGGGATGAATTCTCCATCAGTAACATTATCCATAGCCATAGACAATGCATATGACAAATTTTGATTATACTGATCAAGGTTTATGGAGTCCCATTTCTCAGGTTTAGTATATTTTCACCCCACTCACAAGCAGAATGCACTTAAGGATTGGGATAGTGAGAAAAATGGATGCTATCATTGGGCCATGGATCTCAACGTTTTGTGGTTTCTACAAACGTCATTGCTCACAGGCATCTGTGTGGGTTCGAAAACAGCTTGACTTGGTTCCAGCACACTTGTACACGAAACCCATTCTCCTCATGCTTGTTGGTTCGTCCCTGAAGTTCAAACCCACGTTTCTCAGAGGGAAGCAATGTAACTAAACATTACCTGGTGTTGACAAGCAACCCAATCCTGCTTCTTGAAGCTGGGCTATCGAAAAGAGAAAGAGAACACCAGTATAACACCAGATTTACATTCCTGGTAACCAAATATCCATTGGATCATTCACGGGAAAGATGAGGGGGTGTTGTACAATCCAAGGGGCATCTGGGTCTAATCAAAAAACCCACACAGTCTTTGCTTGTCTCCCTCAGTGACTGTGAACTTGTATTCACTCGCTAAGTCTAGGGTCAAAAAGCTACTTGCTCCGGTCAACACATCCAATGAATCGTTTGCAATGGGAAAACATCATGCCAGTTTTTTGCATTCAAATGTTAATAATCCACGGAGGCAGAAAAGCCATTTCTTTTTTAGTTAAAATGACTGGAGAATCCTATAGACTGCAACTCTACTGGACAATTTGGGAAACTGGGACGGTAAACATTACCTCTTGAGTCAATCCACTCTGAGATAGACCAAATTAAAAGGGTCCAACCAACAGCTTAGCAATGTGTCCTCAACCATCATCATTTTAACACTTATTATGCACCATGCCTGAGGACCATGCATTCTTTAAGGCTTACAAATAATTTCTCTAGTGGAGCAATACTGAATTAAATCTCATGCTTTTCCTCATAAATGTTCAGATTAGAGTGATTGACTGGCCTCCGCCAAATGACAGGCTCACAAGCAAGCTTTAGATTCGCAATCAATTCATCTAACTCTATACAACCATTGAATATTGGACATTTCCTTGTGGTATGTTTATAGCAATTTGACTGTCATGGTGGAAGTGTTTTTCTTCTGTTTCACTGTTTTTGCTTGTGCCTGCTGCTCGTTATTGTACATTGTCTCACACCAAGTCTCTCTGCCCTCATTTAATGGCTTTTTAGTGTGCAACGAATTGTGAGCTATTCTCTTTTTCTAGTTGATTTTGTATGCTGCTAAAATGAAAATCGTTTAAGATTCAAAGGCTATTTGACAAAGGTTATCAACATCATATCATGAAACAAAGGAACCAATTGAGGCACTGCTAGTAGGGGTCGAATATGGGCTTGTAGTTCACAGCTAGTTCATGCACTCTTTGAAGACATTCATAAAGGCACCTTGCTCACTTTACAACACCAGTGGAGAGTCTGAGATAATTAAACATCCCTGACACTTTAAGGCCAGTCACATGATTGCACAGATGCGTGAATGCCCTTATAGAGACCTGGAACACCCAAACCTTACTCTCAACAGAGTTCTGTTACACAGCCATGAAAAAGGATACTCCTTGTATGAAAGATATTGTTATTATCAAAATGATTGAAATTATTATTATTGCAGGAACTGATTCACTAGTGACAATCAAGCAGGAACTTTCTCTCTAGATGTATGACAAGAAATGGCTATTAACATAATGACCACTTGAGCCATGTCTCACGGTATATTGAGCTAAAGCTTTCTGCCACTCTGCCATCTTTGCTTTACTCACATTCCTGGTATTGACACTTTTAATGTTATGCTTGGGTGCACCAAATGTTTACACGGACGCTTAAGATGGATTGTGATTTCAAATAAGGTAGCAGCAAAAGCAGTTCCCAGGGTTCTGCTTAATCACCAGGCCTATGTTGATGGCCAAACAATTGCTCATTATGGGGAAAACTATAAACTATAAAAGACACCTGCAACCTTTACTGAAAATCTTGCAACCTGACGGAAGGTGTTAAGAGTCATTAATAATTAATTCACCATATCTTCCCTTATGAAAAATGAGTGTTTAGAGTCATGAATAATTATGATGTATCATAGAAATGGATTGGAATGGATTAACCAGAGTGTCATGACCTTACACCGCTCAACAAATGCACCCTTTCTCACTGGCACGGTTGGTAAAGCATCACGCTAACAACACAAAAGTCATGGGTTCAAAATCCCAGGAAAGCAAGAACTGACAAAAAAAGTGTTCATTCTTTCAATGTAAGTCGCTTTGGATAAAAGCGTCTGCCAAATGCATAAATGTAATGGTTTAGCTCTACCTCTAAATTAGACATCCTGAGACTTCAGAGGACAGTTTGGCCAACTGTGCTCCTATACTCACCCTCAAAGAAATGTACACATCCCAAAGGCTCTCACTATCACCTCTTTAAGTTCTCATCCTCTGGCTTGCATCATTGGATTGAGAAATGTAGACATTATCATTTTGGATTGTTATCAGAAAAAGGAATTCATTTGGGTCTGAATGCAATTTTTCCTCAAAAGAACTTTGAAGAGAGGTTGATGAACTTAGTTCTTGGAATCTGACATCTGGCAATGTTCTTTTTTCACCAAAAGAAGCTGAGCAGTCAACTCTAATGGAGTGTTAAAGTTCCCCTCAAGGAGAAAGCTGTCAGCCCCAAGATGATATGGTTTTTGATGGCTATTTTGCTGAAACGTTTATTCTTGACCTAATGGCTTCACTGAACCAGGAAGTCTTGGTGTTCTTAAATGGGATGAAAGTGGGGGAAATGTGGAGGTGGGTTTAAGAATATTATACCTTGTATACAGTGATTGACGGCACAGCATGAATGTGACAGACATTCACTGTCTGGCCTAAAAAAGGTCACACAGACACACAAAACTTAGTTGGAGCAAGTAAATACGTTTGATTACGTCATGCATTTTTATTGTAGCATTGTTTGGATAAGCTTCTGCAGGGTCACAAGATTTATTTCCAACCAGTGTTGCATTGATATGTCACCAATATCTTGCATTGATGGCGGTACAGTCTGACCACTGCGTGAAGCCATCTCCAGCACATACCAAAGTTTCTCAAATGGGTTAAGGTCTGTGTCGGCCAATCCACGTGTGGATCCTCTTTTTGAACCAATGAATCCTGGCATTCTTGGGGATAGGCCTGAGCCATCAGGGAACAAAACTCCATTGCTGGAATCACTGGGTCATTCAGTACATTCAGAGAGTCAGCTGACCATTTTATATGAGCACTTTGTGAAGCTGAACCTAGACCTGAGCAACTATAGTAACCTCAGATCATAGCGCTGCCCCTACCTAACAAACTAGTCTTTTAATCCAGTTAGCCTCACTGACTAGAGGGGGTTTTCAAATGGACGATTTGATTCACTCAGATCTAAGATTTATCTGTTTGTGTTCTGATAAATCAACTGAGCACGAACTTAGCTTTTACTAAAACAAACATGTATTTAATTATTCACTGCTGTTTTAGGCTTTAACTTGGGAAGTTTAAATTGAATCATAACAAATGTCTTTATTTGTGTGCTTGGTATTGTAGCCGCAACTTGATTAATGTATTGGAACTCTGCTTTAAGTCCTCTGAAGAAAGGATTGATGTCGCCATGGGCAACAGACACTCTCAGTCTCTTTCTCTTGATTCAGAATTCAGCTCCTCTCATTTTTATCGCAGGCTGTGGACCATTTTTTCTCACTGAAATCCTCTGACAAGGTCCGGCTTTTCATTTAGACCTTGTTTTTACAATTTCCCTCTATTTTATCCAGGTGCTCTTTGTGGAGGAGGCACAGTGGACAAAGGCAGCGTAGGTTGTATTAGTTCATACATTAGAGTTGAGGAACAGCAATTGATTACTTTTCTTTTCATTTCTCCAGCCCAGCTTGTCATGAAAGCTATCCGTGCTCTATAATACTTGTTAATTCATAGCTTTATAGAACAACATTAATGAAGCTTTTTGATTTGAAAAACTTTCACAAAAACATTCAGACTTGTTTTTATATAGAAAAATAAAGCGATTTGGTTTGTTAAGCCCCAAATTCTCATATAAATGTAAAAGTGAATACCAAGTTCTTGGCCTTGCACCTAGCAACATTCACATAAGGAAAATCCATGTACAGTTTAACTGTTCAGTATAGAGAGGGGTGCTGTGTATAACATATAGAGACAAGCTGCAGCAGGTTTAGATCTTGTTTATTACCTCGAGACTCTGAATTATTTTAGTTGATATTATTATTTAAGAAAGGATAAATACAGATTAGTAAGAATATGGGCGGCACTGTCGTGCAGTGGGTAGCACTGTGGCATTCCAGTTAGAAGGTTGTCAGTTTGAGGCTCACTGGTGACCTTCCTGGAAGGAGTTTGCATTGTCTCCCTGTGCTTTCGTGGGTTTCCTCCAGGTACTCAGGTTTCCCTCACATTCGCCAAAACATACTGTTAGGTTAATTGAATAATCTAAATTCCCCTTAGGTGTGAATGTGCGCATGAACGTTGCCCTGTGATGGACTGGCAACCTTTCCAGGGTGTAACCCCGCCTCTCGCCCAATATGTGCTGGAGATGCATTCATGATTCATATGCATTGACTTTCAATGGACTGTGGTCGGGGCAGCGTTTTGGTCTTGGTCATGTCTTGATGTAGATTCCCTATAGTCGTGGTCATCTTTTGGTATCTGCAGTGTTCTGGTGTAAATTCTGTCTTGACTAGAATTTGGTTCTCTCTGGTCCCTACAGTGTCTTTACCAGGGGTGTCAAACATAAAGCCCGCGGGATGTTTTGAAAAGAGAATCAGAGAGGGGGAATAGAGGGAGAGAGAGAGTGGGGGAGTTTACCATGAATAGCATTAGCAATTTATTATTACAATGTAAAATTAATTAAGATGCTACGTTTGTAATGAGTTGTTTGCTAATAAATTGTTTTTCTCCAAGTATTTAGCCTTGCATGTGGGTTGCAGTTTCTGTTGTGCCTCTGGTATAATAATATTACCGTTTTTGATGAGTCCCGACTTCAGTTTCATCGTTAAGTGAGAAATGATGATTCATTCTAAAGTGGCCAAAAATGGTAACAATATCGCTGTTGTGGTGCTTAAAGCTTGTAATTTTTTTACTGGCTAGTAATACTCTTGTCTTGCTAGTAATATTGCGTGGTGTCTGTTGCTTCTAGATCTTGTTACCTTCTGTTAGCCTTAGATCTGTTTTCTAAAGTGTCTTGGTCTTAGCTAAAAACTAAGGGTCATGAATCAGATTTCCTGCCTCAAAATCATGTTTGGTGTACTCTGCTTTTGCTTAAAGCATAGTTTGCTTTTCCTACTGTATTGTCCATAAATCACTGAGTGTAATCACATATCGGTAACTGGTCATGAAGAACTGCAGTGTAAATGAGGCGATGGTCTTGGTTTGTTGGTGCGTGTGTTTTAGATCTTCGTCACAGTTTTCCCATACAAACGATCATGATATTAAAGCAGAAATGTGTGATGATGGATCATATGCTTCAGGTTTTTATCACTTCGAATTGAAAGTCATTTCACAGATTTCAATAGTGCTTTGTGGAGATTCTGTCCTGAGGCAGGAGCAACATGCAGAAATGACTATGACTCAACTTCAGTGAGCAAGATCAAAGCATGTATCCACAGGGAATGAACACTCATAGACGTCTGCTGCAAAGGCCATGTTTACTCTTTTCATTAAGTTGACATAACACGTGTCTTCCCAGAATCTGATGCCTAGATTCAGTGTAAAATGCATTTCTCAAAAAGTTATCATCTTTTTATTTATCAGTCAGACAGAAAAATCTAATTCCTTTGTGTTTGCTTTGATTAGGAGAACACTATAATGTATGCTCAGGAGAACTGAATGCCATTTCGATAACAAGAAAATGCTGTCAAATGAAGGATTTCAACTAAGGAACAGAACTAAAGACAGGCACTTAAACATTTCAGAACTCAGACAGAACACAATAAAAAACATCTTAACATAATCCCTAATCATTGTTCAGAAGGGACATGATTCATATCAGTGAGTAACAGAGGAAGAGCATCCTCAAACATTTCAGGGAGTATGTGCGGAGCCTGCATGTGTAACCCGCACTAGTGACCTGCACACTAATTAATAAATTATGGGGAACCCTTATTATGGCGGGCCATTTCCCTTTAAATAGCCTCCTAAGCGCAGGATCTCTCTCTCTCTCTGCTTACCGGCTGCTGCTGTGGCTAACTGCTGTCCTCACGGCTGTATGGTTTTCCACATTTTAAGCGGACTTCTGCCGACTATCAAAAACATCTTAATTTATTTCCCGGTAAGTTCCGCGAACACCGATGAAAACCATTGATGCTAATGCTAAGCTAGCGGCAATTTTTTTTCCTGTTTACGATACATATTGGCTTTGAAATGTTATTTTTCGATGACGTGCATTGATCTATTTTGATTTGTTTGAAACCGTATTGATCTTTTTGTTACAAACACCGCTTTGATTATAGTTTATATTTGCATATTTTCAATTGCTTATGTGTTTTTTTTTCTGGAAAAGAAATAAGACTTTGATTTAATAGCTTGAGATCGACTTGTGATTGAATAATTAGATTATTTTTGATGAAATGTGATGACCTTATTAATTGGTTCTTGAACTTTTTGACATAACTTATTTTTGAGATTCTTTGATTAAATTAAATATCAATGTGTTTGTATATTTAAATTTATCTTCTTTTCCTTTCGGCTTGTTCCCAGTTTAGGGGTCGCCACAGCGAATCATCCTTTTCCACCTAACTCTGTCCTCAGTATCCTCTACTGTTGACCAACTAACTTCATGTCCTCTTTCAGCACATCCATATATCTCGTCTTTGGCCTTCCTCTTGACCTCTTGCCTGGCATCTCCATCTCCAACATCCTTCTACCAATATAACCACTCTCCCTCCTCTGTACATGTCCAAACCATCTCAATCTGGCCTCTCTGACTTTGTCTCCAAAACAACCAACCTGAGCTGTCCCTCTGATGTGCTCGTTCCTAATCTTGTCCATCCTCGTCACTCCTAAACTGAACCTCAACATCCTCATCTCTGCTACTTCCATCTCTGCCTCTTGTCTCTTCCTCACTGCCACAGTCTCTAACCCATACATCATAGCTGCTCTCACTACTGTTCTGTACACCTTTCCTTTGATTCTTGCTGACACTCTTCTGTCACACAACACCCCTGACACTTTTCTCCACCCACTCCAACCTGCCTGCACTCGTCTCTTCACCTCTTTTCCACACTCCCCGTCACACTGGACTGTTGACCCCAAATACCTAAACTCCTGCATTGACCTCAGCCCCCTGTAACCTCACTGTTCTATTTCCCTCCCTCTCGTTCAAACACATGTATTCTGTCTGCGACTGACTTTCATTCCTCTTCTTTCTAGAGCTGACCTCCAACTTTCCAGGTTTTCCTCCGCCTGCTCTCTGCTCTCACTACAGATCACAATGTCATCTGCAAACATCGTATATTTTAATTTATATGTTATGTAAATTGTGAAAAAAAAAAATTTTCCCTTTGACCTTGTTTAGGTCAGGTTTTTCTGTTTTGGACTTCATCCTGAACGGCGAGCCACCCAACACTGAACTCGAGCCTTTTTGAGAACTGGGAAACGACTCTCTTATAAAAAGAATAAAGAATGAACATTCACCTGCACTCACCCTTATAAATGTTTTGTTTTTTTGTTTGTCTGAACTTCTGTTCAAATACAATCAATTTATTATTCTCTACATGGTTTTGTATCTTTCATTTACACACTCTGGGCTCCATGGGTAAAAACCCTTCTGGAAGTCAGTGCGCCTAGCCCATAACGCTTTACACATGAGACCCAAAGGTGCTACACTAAACAGAAAAATAATATGCTGTACTTACTAGACAGCCAGGGCATTGCCAACTGCTTAATAGGAGAGGCTGAACTTTTACCAGTTGAACAAACTACTCCATGAAGGGAAAGGGAGACCACGTCTCAAAACCCAGCCCCGACTGGGCCAATGAAAAAAAGGGGAAAGTGGCACATAAAGAAAACACATACATGTCCTGGCTACTATGACTACTCAGAGGGATAAAAATAAGAAGATTATGCGCATTTCCAAAGGAATTCTGCAGCCCCGTTATCCCCTCCTTATTTGCTGCCAACATATACTGCAGATGAGATTGATTAAACTTGCAGGTTTTAATACCAAGCTAAGTACTGGGTGACATCCAACACGCATCCCTTCAAATGTCTGCTAGAGGAGTCCCTCTCATTATCACTCAGGAGATGGCTATGCCTCTAGTTAAGTGGGCCCTCAGGTATAAAAGGCAGGGTATGTGAGACACTTTGTAGGCAAGGGTGATAGCCAATAACCATTGGGCCAGCCTTTACTTGGAGACAGCCTTTCGCTTTCTGCTAGCTTCCAAAACAGACAAACTGCTGCTTTGAACTATGAATTTTGAAGGTGCAACTCACATAGAGCCCCATTGCCCTAACTGGACAGCATAACCACTGGGTAGGATCTTCCTTTTTCCAACGCAGGGCTTGCTCGCCACCTGATTCTGAAAGGGAACCTTGGGCACATTGGGAAATCGTGGCAATCCCTTCAGGGTGGCGGGGCTAAGTCTTCACTCCAACCCTTTCTGGAGGAAGGTCAATATGATCCCAGTAAAATACGGAGAGAGAGACACCAGTCGATGAACCGATTACCAGCATAGCGCATCCTTGTAGCGGTAGCTCTACCTTGATTGAATGTCTCAATTAGGTGTCCCCACCTGATCATCCTCATGAGCTATTGGACAGCTATCTAAGAAGCTTTCATCACACTTGCAGGAAGTTCATGAGGAACTCTGGACACAGTGACAGTTTTCTTGATGGGGCCATATAACTGCAGACTTCTGGGTGTATAACGGAGTAGCCTCTGGTCGACTTCCACCTGGGCCCTGTACTCACTCGACCCCGGTAAAGGTTTTAGCGCATGGTGGATAATCCCATCCTTGGCTTTTCCAGATGCAACCATGGCCTGTAGAGGGGAAACGGAGGTACACCACATGTGGGACAACGCCTTACCACACGTGTCTCGACCTGTCGTAGGTGCCCAACACACAACCCAGAGGAAAATAATTTTGTGCTTTCTGTCAATGTGTGTGTGGTAGGCACATGTCTCAGGGGAACTTCTTGGAGGATGTTCTTGTACTGTGGTGAGACCCCTGAGCAGGTCTACTACTTAGGCAAGTCCCACTACTCTATCCCTCTAGGAGGCAGCAAAGAGCTGGCTGATTCGGGAAGACACTGTGCCCCCTCTATTTCAGCAACCTCGGGTCATCAATAGGGTCAGCCTATTTTGTGCGCTGAATGGGTAACATGCTGGGCAAGCTGGGAGGGAGCGAGGCAGAGGAACTCAGCTATATTCTGTTGGATCTGCTCACTTTGAGAAGGCATGCGCTCTAGTTCGTGACAGTGCATCCACTTCATCCTATGTTGCCGTGCGGGAACCAGAAACACTCAATAAAACAAAGCCACCACAACCAGGAGAAGCACAGCCTCTACCCATGCCATGTCTTTAAAAAGGCACAATGCTCTTTCTGCAGTGGGATTTTGTAAACTGACAAGCACACAGACTATGATCTGGGCTCTTGAACCACGGTGGAATGCCATCAACCTTCAGCTGTTAATATTGAGTGCCCCTTGTAAAGGTATAGCTGAAGGTATAGCCACCTGACTTTAAACAGATGCACACACTATTTTCATTCCACATTGAAAGCATTTTTATCGACTCTTTGAGTGACCAATCCACTTACAACAGGCCAATCACCCGAAATACATAGCAGTGGACCACTGAAAGAGAACGACAGTTTGTAAAAATCTTCAAGCTTTGGAAACCTTTGCCTTCTACAAAGAGCACGAGGCAATGAATTATGCAGAAAAAAGTATTTTATTGTATAAAAATGGCCAAATGTCTTCGTGTGCACAGGTGTACACCTGGGCAACAAAGTTTCACAGGTCAGAAAAGAAATGGCGACATTAAACCAGTCTGCGATGTGAAAAAAGTGAAACACTGATCTATTTGGCACCTAATTTCTGCAACAAGACTGTAATTCCCCTGGCTCTGCCTAATGCTGTTTCTTTTATCAAAACAATCACTTTCTTCTTGTTGCTTTCACATGGGAACAGGCTATTTAATTCATTATGAAAATTACTGTACCATCAAGATCCTGAGAAATCATTAATGGAGTTACTTAGTTACCAGGCTTTTTGTTCCAAACCTGCTTCTGTACACATCATTTCTGCATGCAGCTCCTGCCTCGGGACAGAATATCCACAAAGCCCTTTTGAAAATTCTCTATTGACTTTCAATTCAAAGTGATAAAAACCTGAAGCATATGATCCATCATCACACATTTCCGCTTTAATTTCATAATCACTTGTATGGGAATACTGTGACCAAGATCTAAAACAGACGCACATCAGCAAACCAAACCATAGCCTGATTTATGTGATTTATGTGAATTCAGTCATGAACTGAAACAGAAACCGCATGGTAGAAGGCTTTAAACTGGGCAATTAGAAGCTAGACTCTACTACTAAAGTGAAGTTAAGAAAGACTCTTGTCATGGCAAGATTAAACACAGACACAAGATTGTTGTACTGCATCAGCAAAGTCTCTCTTAGACAATGCTCTTTTGCAGAACTAGGCAACATAGAAGAAGTGGTCGACAAGGAAACTTAGATCTGCATCAAGCTAAGTACCCTTTGCAATCGGAAGATATCCAGAAGAACGGAAGAACTGGCAGACCCTGTTGGAAAGCAGAATAATATTGGATTGGATTTATTCTTCTGCTTGAAAACAACCTCAAGCAGTACAGTTAACTTCATAAAAAAATACCTGAAAGTGAGCCATGGCTAACAAAGAGCCCTGGGGCCTGTACCATGAATGTGGCTTAACAAACTCAGAATGACCAGACTGGTTTCGAGTTGACAAAACCAAACCTCTTGAATCTGGATCAGTTGATACCATGAAGCAGGTCACCAAATTTCTTTGTCAAGTCAGGCTTTGATCCTTAATCTATGATTAGTTCACCGGCGCATGCACATAAAAGACTGAGAGCAGGCACCGAATAACAAAAAACGATGAACATTTCTCGAGGAGCAAGAGATTACATTTTGAAAATACGATGAGTTTAAACATATATTGTTGTATATAAACTTAACATAAATTTCTTTAAAAGAAAACATATGTAACATTCGTGAGGAATATTCATTTTCCAACACACTTATTCCTTTTCGGAGTCATGACCTGTGCGCACTTTGGCCGAGAGGTGGGGGTACACTCTGGACAGGTTTCCAGTCCACCGCAGTCTTGAGGAATAGGTTAAGTCAAAATTTGAGTTATAAGTTTTGTGGCAAAATAAAAAAGGTTTCTTAATTCAAAAAATAATGAGCAGAATAACATTTTTTTTTCTTCTCCAGAAAATGTTGGTCATATTTTCTCAAAATACGCAAAAAAATTACCTTAAAAGTGTAAACTAGATATTTAATCTTAAAAAAATAATAGTAAAAAAAAATGTGATTTTTTAAATCTAAATATCCATGTTTTAATCTTTGATTTTCGTGTTTCCTTCAAAAACAACATAAATACAACTAGAAGAATACATAAATTGTCAACAGTCCCATTTTTTTTTTTTTTTTTTTTTTCTTCATTTTTCACATGCACCTTGATTACTGTTACTCTTCAGGCATCATTTTCTACTGAGCATAATGTAATTATGTAAATAGCAGTACACCTTCAACTTCAAACAACCTTTTCTTTCATGCCACATCAAAGATCACTTTTAATGTGGAGCCTATTGAGTTTCTCTACACACAGTTTCAAATTACTGAAGAGAAAAGTTAGGCCACAACCTTCTTTAATTTAATGAAGCTGATGTACAATTAAATGTCATTTAGACGGATAAAAACCTTGTGGACAAATTTCTGTAGAATGTGAAGAAACTAATAAAATGCTTATTAAGATAAAAAACAAAAACCAAACATGATCTTCCATGCAGTGCTCCCCCCTTCCTGGGACAGGCGCCACCTAAATTCTGTTACCCTAATTGGATTAATCAACTGGTTAAAAGTGAATGAATTACTGAAAGTTCCTTATCTAAACGCAAGGAAGGAGATTCTTTGAGGTTTGTAGCAATTTTCACATGCTTTGAAAGACTCCAAATCTGAAATTCAACGAAACTGTTCTCCTTACATGCAGGAGCAAGACTTCAAACGACATTCTCCATAGCAGATAAACTCCAGCCAAGCAAACCAAAAAATACTCCAGAGAGGTTTCAGGATAGAAGGGCTTCTTACTCCAAATGGAACTTTTTTTGGAAATGAATCCAAAGCTGAAATATCTCTAAACTCGTGAGATCGGCATTATCTTTGGCAACCCCAATATGGCGAGCGGGAATGAATCTGTTAAATGTGTACACCTGCTTTGTGGACCAGTTCTGGGAAGTATTTGGACTTGTTAACCAGGAAGTATCTAGTCACGAAACAACTATTAAACTTCCCCCAAGTACAAAATCCCATCTCTGAGTGTATACGCTTTCGCTCTCTAGCGGCCTCCTGTGGCTGGGAGGAACAATCACTACTGATCATATTTTATCGTGTACTCCAGCTAGAACTTTGATCACTCGCTGCCCATCTAGATGATTCTCCACCTACTCCAAAAGACCTGACACATTGGTCAACGTATTTGCTGCTATTCCAGTAAAACTAGCTTCTTCCACAACCATCAAAATGCATCCAGCTACATCCTAGACCTGAACCCATGTAGATTGATCCAGTTACATGCAGTTTTCCAATACCTGAGTCCATGCAGATTGGTTATCAACGCCTCACACCCGCAGAACAACTAAGAAGAATACAGGCTTATCTTTGAATTTATTGTGGACGCCCGGTCACTAAATTCATAGCTGTCCCACAAGACCTCGACCTCTAGTGTGTGGTCATACTCAAGGCCACACCTCCCTGTAGATCTTCCAATGCACTTGCTCCAATGGTGGATAGTGTTCACAAATCCTCAACCCAAACCCAGCAATTCACCTTTCCGTAACTCCAGTGTTCTAATGTCCTCCAGGATCCACTCTATCCAGGATTCCTTCAAGAAGAAATTTGGAAAGAAGGGAAAGAAGAATTTCAAGAAGAATTACCACAGGACACTAATGTTACCAAGTTCTTTTATAATCTTGGGCTCCAAGCATACTTTCAACTGTTGTTTCCTCCTGGTCTATTTATAGCTCCATTGAACCAGATATACCATTGGGATCGCACTCCTAGCCCTCCTGGGAACCTGTGAAGTCTAGACGCCAAGAAAACACCCTCAGCCCAACAATCAAACTGCTAAGACACCATAACCCTGCAGACCTGGGAGTATGTGACGACAGTCAGAGCCAGCTATACCACCGAAACCTATGGAGGCAGTTCCTTCGGGTCAAACCTGAGTCCTCCTGTGCAGTGTTCGACACCCCTTTGTTGTTCATCTGGAAACCCCAGTCTAAACCCTTGAAGTATGTTTTTACTCATTTGCTCCTGGGACCTCAAAACCCCCATTCAGATATATAAAATAAAAGAAATTTTCTATTCCTGCAGACGCATTAATAACTTGGAGTATCTGGTTGGACTGAGTAGGTTTGGAGAGAAAGAAGTCTGAGAATACCTCTCAGATCACAAACTCCTGGAAAAATCCTATATAACCCATCCAAAAAAACCTGCCCCCAGACAAAGAGAAAGAATGGGATCCTTCGGGAAAGAATGGGATCTTCAAGGAAGGAATGGGAGAGGAGGGTACTGTCAGAGCCTGCAACTCAACTCCAGAATCATCTGAACCCACTTACCTCATCATCTAATTACAGCCGCCAAACTTCCATATAAAAACTCCAGCTTCCAGAAACCTGGTGTCCTGCGTCAATATCCTTTCCCCGTGTTTCCTTCCCACAATCCCTTGCTGTCGTTCTTCACAGTTTGCACTGTGAAATAATGATCTCCATTTAGTTACTTGCGCTACCCCACTCCGGGATCACCTAAGCTTCTCTCGAGGGACATTACAGCCTCTGGGATTCCTCAGCAAGTCCAACACTTACTGGATTGTACAACAGTCTTCTCTAAATCGCTGATTTTATCACTGAGTACGTATGTTGTTAAGAGTACATGGTCTGCAACACTGAATTATATTTAAAACAGTGCTCAGTTTTTTTGGATGACCAATAAAGTCCAAAATAGATACTGTATCAAAAATGTAATTAATCTTTAGCACTGTTCCCAATCCCTTTTAATAGGTGGACTTTATTTTATTGATCAAAACGGTACTATTCATATGAACACATCATGCATTATCATCCCCTGCCAAGGTCATAACACATGCATGCCATCAAGATATTTTCCTGTGTTGGTTTCTTCTTCAATACTATTTCTTTTGTATGAGCGCACGCTCTGTAAAAGACATTTAATCAAAGTTTCATTCTCTTGCCACAACCCCAATTTTCTCTGCCTGGAGAAGATATAGCTGAGGTCTTGGACTCATCTCTAGACTTTTGCTTTCCTGGGGTTTCAATAAGTTGTGAAATGTAGCTGTATGTGCGTTTCTGTGTTCCCAAATTAATCCCCTATGCTTTCTGTTCATGCATCTATCTGTTCTCCCATTCTTTTCCTATACCACCTCATTCCTAATTTGGTCATAAGGGTATGCTTTAGCCTGTGCCAGCCCACATTTGAACCACTGCCAGGATAAATACCGGAGTTTGTCAACGCAATTACACACATTTCATAAGTACTCTTACATAGAACTATTTTTATTTTTTGTCATATATCCAATGTAAAGGACATTACTGATCACTGACATCATGTGTGTTGAATTCAATCCAAGCATGGGCTGTAATGGTGAGCAGTACTCAAATGAGAATCATATTGACCACTTTCTGAGTAAATTGCCATGTTTTCCATTTATCAGCATAATATATGTCAAGGTTACGAGCTGTTTGCTATCTGATCTAGGGACCGCTGCAGCAAAACAACAGACTGTGTGCATTAGAAACAACTCAGATTGCCTTTGCTTAAAATAAATTATAAGTTCTGCGATGGACTGGCAACCTGTCCAGGCTGTACCAACGCCTCTCGCCCAATGTGCACTGGAGATAGGCACCGGGAGACCCCTGTGACCCCAAAAGGGAATAAGCGTGTTTGAAAATGAATGAATGAATGAATGATAAGTTAATAAATATCTTGGGCAAACTATTAAAATGAGAGGGCAGATTTTCCACCAAATTTGAAGACCTCCTGGAGCCCCACTGATTTGACTTTTGCCCAAAAAACAGTAAAGTTTGGTAGGGTTACAACCAGTATGAGGGTTTGTGAGGGATCTGCAGGTTGGAAGGCAACATCAATAGTTAAAATTGGAAAAAAAAAAAAAAAAACAAGAAAGAGCTACCTCTTATATTTCCTTATATACCATATGAGGCCCAAACCTGCAGCAGGAGGGTGTTCCATCGCATGGTTCCATCTCCACATCGAGAGAAGAGGGCCAAGATACTCTAGGATTGGCCAGCACACTCTCCAGACATGAACAATGTTGAGCATGACAAAGGTAGGATGAAAGAGGAAGCATGGAAGATAAACCCAAAGGATATTGATGAACTCTGGGAGGCATGCAAGACTGCTTTCTTTGCTATTTCAGATGACTTCATCAATAAGTTGTATGAATTCTTGGAAAACCACATTGATGCAGTCATTTAAGCTTATGGAAGTCATAAAAGATATTAAATTTGGATCTCACAGCTATATTTTTCTATTTGCAATACATTTGTTGAATATCTGTTTAGATGACAAAACGCATGTCTTTCCTGAATTTGACCTATCTGTCTTGATTAAATAATATTTACTTTTTCAGCTAAGGTTTTTTTCAATATGTTACTGCATCAAACATCATTTAGGAGGGTTTTAGCTTTTCACTTGTGCTATTTATACGACCAAAAGATTAATTAAAAGTTAGTTTAAGGGCAGGTGTTTCTACAAATATATATATATATATTAGGGGTGTAACGGTTCACGGGGATGTATTGAACCGTTTCGGTACGGCCTGTTCGGTTCGGTACACTTGCGTACCGTTTCTGTATTCGGTATTTTTATTAAATTATATAAATGTATTATTAGCACGATATTAAGCGCAGCGGAACAATGTTCCTAGGCGAGTTTCCGCACAGACGCTATTGAGTGAAACACAGTAGAGCTGCACGCCACGGGTAGCTGTGAGAAATGGACAGCGAAAGAGAAGCCAGAGCTTGAAGACCCTCCCACCTCACTACAGTCTCCTGTTTGGGAACACTTTGGCTTCTCTGTTAAAATACATAACGGGGATAGACGAGTGGATAAATTTAAAGTTGTATGCCGACATTGTTCCACGGAGATCGGGCAGGCAACACATCTAACATTTTTTACTGCTGGAGGCAGTCACTGCAACCAGATCTGTGCTCTCTTCAGAAAATGTGGATAGGTTCATCTATTCTATCTATCCTAACTAGTTGCAGTATTTCATTTTTTATAAAAAAAATGTGCTTTTCTTTATAAAGAGTGCAATTTATTTAAAATATCACCCAAATGTGTCACATTTATTTATTTTATGCAAGAATTCTATTGTGTATTGGCAGCTTTTCAAAATAAAGAATATGTAAGTTCTTATTGTTTTGTACCGAACCGAATAAACCGAACCGAACTCTCCAAGACACTGTACCGAACCGAATACGATTTTAGCGTGCAGTTACACCCCTAATATATATATATATATATATATATATATATATATATATATATATATATATATACCCCCTGATTTTTTTTTTTCAATTAATCCAAATTGAAAAAAAATCACATAAATGGTCAACCCTTGATAGTCCCATTGATTCTCAAGGAAATGTCCTGTGAATTGATGTTCTTCTAAAAATCTGCTCTTGTACAAGCAGATCCCATACAATGCTCCCCTGGTGTTGCTGGCCCAGAGTGCTAAGTCTTTGTTCTCTGTGGATAATTAATTATCATCATCCTCTGCTGTCTCCTCTCCTCCTTCTCCATATGACTGTAATAAGCTTCTCTCCAACAGTGAAATTGAAGATATCCACTCAGAGTTCACCTCACAGAGGAATGTTCCAATGGTTAGCTCAAAGGAGCTGCTGTCAAAAAACAAAGCCAGGGCAAACCAGTTTTCAAGTTGGAGAATCTCAATCCACTAACTCCATAGAGGTCCGCGATGATTATTATCAATGAGCTATTAATGGCCGCTAATGCTTGACCCATCATCAGCGTCTGACCGTCACGTATCAGAGTGACACACAAGGCAGAACCAGACAGAATATCAACAATATCGTGATAAACACAGAAATATTGGTGGGACTGGGCATTAATGGCAAATCCAAGCTGAAGTTGTGGCATCACGCGAAGGAACTGAAGGGGGTTCAGAGGTGATTGGAACGCAGCAGGTGAGTATCAAGTGTGATGTATGCACCACCAGGCAGAAGCAAGGGAGCACACCAGCTAGGGTGCTAACTGGTGAGCTCAACTCAAGGATCAAGCCGACGGTGGAGATTGCACACCAACAGGAACACTCTATGCGTAAAGGAGAAGCACAGCATAGGTAGTAAATGATAGTATCTCACGAAGCAACCAATGAAGCAACCCGGAGAGGGAGTCCAGGAAGTTACACAGGGGAAACAAAAATTACACAAACAATGGACCAGGAGCTGCTGGAAGTTGTAGTTTTTATAGGGAATTTCTGCGAAGGAGATTGGAAGATGTGGTATGGAAGGCTGGATAGAAAGGATCCTCGGACGGTTTCTAGAACCTGGATTGAGACACCACCACTTTCCTTTGACTTGACAGGAAGTCCAGCAATTTTAACTATTTTAAATGTATTTATTGCAAAATTTATTGCACCTCAAAAAGCTGAACACTCAAAACAGTCAAAACAACTCCTGTCACCTTTGGTGTACCACAAGTATGTGTGATCGGTCCTATTCTTTTTCTAATCCACAATCTTCTGACAGAATTTATCATCACTGTAATAATACTGATAATAAACCTCTCTGAGCTGAAGATCTGGTCCACGACACAATTTCCTCCATCTTCAATCCTTGACCGTGACTCAAAAAACTCTGTTGCCTACCTCTGAAAACCGTCCCAAAGTTCAGTTGGTCCAAAAGGCTGCTTCTAGGCTAATACCCAAAACAAAAAGCACAGATCACATTACCTCTGTCATCCAGCAACTTCCGGTCTCAATATTCAACATTTTCTACTAACTTACAAATCTCTCAGGGGGTGGGTTATTAACGGATCTGCTCAGCATTCACATCCACACACATCCCCTGTATTATAATGCATCACTCTTTCGTTCCCCTCCTTTGCCAAGAACATCTTTTTGTTCTCGCAGAGTTTTTTGTTGTGCAGCTTTGGCCTTGTGGAATGATCTTCCTTCTGAAATTTTCTGAAACAGTAGTCAACTGTAAGTTTTAAAATCTAAATGTAGCCCTGTCTTTTTATGCGGTCATTCCTCCTTTATCTATACTACACCCGTTTCTGTAGTTTAACCAATATTCTAGTTTTATTTTCTAACTTTTTAAGGTGTCCTGGGATGCCTACAAATAAAATTTTCCTTGTCAAACATCTCTGTTAAGACGATATCTCAATCAACACGGGTCATTAGATTGGTGTTAGAAGTGGGATGGACTTGGAAAGTGTGCAATAAATCTTAGAATAAGAGCTAGAATAACAGCTTGAGTATCTGGAGGAGGTGGGACAATGATGAGAGAAGGAGATAGCCAGGAGAGGAGCAAGGTGAGGGACAGTACAATGTCAGCAGACCGTATCAAGACCTGCGGCCCCCAAGCAGCTTGTCATTTCCGGACCAGGAAAGATGTCAGTGACGGAATGAGAAGGATGGTGTCAGATGCCGTGTCAGAGGGTCAGTACATCTGGGTGAGATCGTGGACAGAGGTTTGTAGGACAATAATTCTTCTAAGGAGCAGGTAGTGTAATGGTGTTACCTTAGTTTCGGTTTTGAGGAGTGTCCTGACTGTGTCAAGAAAAAAATTCTAGTTGTAAGAAAGATGCGTTGCTTGTTTAACCCATCGGACAACCATTGAAGTTAAATTGTGTTTATTTCATTGAAAATGTTAAATCTTATGTTGATAAAATGTGTCTTTCATTCCAGAAACAAATGATTTGCAGTTGAAGGCAAATGTTGGTGTCTATTTAGATTGCAGTGCTTATTTTAAGACTGAACCAGTCGCTAAAAATCTTATTTCAGGAATCTGGTCAAATATATTTGTATTAAAAAATGTATAATATTAAATAATCAATCCCAAAAATTTGGTTTAGTAGGAAGTTGTAGAGTTTTTTTTACAAGAAGTATCTGTATTTTGTGGTTATATTTAACACAATTTAAGACAGTTGCAGTTTATTGACTAAAATCCAGCACAAACAAAAACTTGTTTTAATCATTGCTAACAAAAATATAAGTTCTGATTTAGCAACATATATTTTAGTTTTACTGTACAATTTCCTATAAATCTTCAAGTTTATTCCAAAAAAAAAAATTAAATGCCTAGATTAGACTTGAAAAAATAGAAATATTTCTTACCACTAGCTAAATTGTTAAAATTATGATCATTTGTAATGTCATTATAGTCTATAAATAGCTTTAAAACATTTACTTTGAGAGTTTTGTCAAGTTTGATTATCCATAAGCATGTATTATTGACTCAACATTTGTTTTATTTTTGAGAATAAAGTATTTTCAAGTAACATCTCCAGAATGTTTGTATTTATTTTATTTACTTAAATGAATAAAACTTCATTTAAGGATATGTTGTGGGTTACATCCGAGCACTTTTAAATTATATATACATTTATTTATTTACTTAACTAGACTACATAGTCTAGCAAAGGAATGAGTCACAGACCAACATCTAACAATTCCTCATGTGATGGGCTCGGTGGGGAAGTTCTTGAGACTTATGTCTTGGCCAATAACCTGTTTCTGAGAGGATCACAGCTGTGCATGGGATGGACACTTGGATTTAACTTGACAGCTGTGCAGCCCCCAGGTGATTATACTGTATATTCCCGGATATACTGTACTCCTCTCAGATGCATCCATCAACTCTGCAAGACACAAACAGAATACTAAGTCTGTCCAGACCAGTTATTTATATCTTTAGTCAGGAAAAGAGCATTTTAACATGAAAAACGTCACAATATTGAGATCACGAAACTGAACTTTATTCTTTTTAAGTACAGATTCAAGAAAATACATGCAGGTAACAGATTACAAAGCATATCAAAGATGCACAGAGCATTTATCACAGTGTGAAGAGCGTCACTGCCGTTCAAGCAACAGAAAATCACCTCCCAGCTGTTTCAGCCATTACAGCACAAAATTATTCACATTTTTTCTATTGAGTGACATTTTGAATGATTATTTTCTTGGTAATTCAACCCTACGAAGTGCATCTGAGCTATTGCACCTGAAACTATTTGGTGAGGACTAAGTATCATGCTGTTTTCTTTAACAGTGAAGAGGTTTAGAGACAGACTGTGATTGATTCTTGATTTAGAGCCAGCACCAGAGCAGTTACTTGTAACAGAGAGAAGAGGACTTTTCAAAAACACCTTGGTGACAGCATTCAACTGAAGGCACATCCTGAGATTTTCTTAGTACTGTAAATAAAACACGGTGTGCTGTATTCACCAGCAGCAAAGACATGATGATTCTTTCACGTGTGACTCTATTAAACACCAATAAATTACAGGAAACCACTGTAAGTTTCTTAAATATATATGCATTACTCCCATGTTAAATAATGCCGTTACAGTTTAGCCATTTCTTTACCAACAATGAACATTGTAAGAGCAGCCTGGGCTTCCATGAGCAATAAGGAAGTGTTGAGTGGAACAAAGTATTGATCTTTTTAATTGATCTCGTGCTAAATTAAATATTTCTGAGACAACAAATATTCATTTTCCATCATCAATTCTCAGCATTTACCTACAAAGTCTGTACTGATGTGGGATCAGCTAATCTGTGCATTTAAAGGGAAAACATTAAATATTGGTATCTTTCATGGATTACACCACTGGGAGTTTAAACACTATCAAAATCACTGTCAATCAAACAACATTAATTTGTTTCCAACAGTCTCTTTGGGTAGGTTTCAAAAAGATTGTTATCTTTGATAATTTTTGTTTTAAACAAACATTACAAGAGACATAATTTGCAAGGTAATTCTAACAAACATGTGAGAAAACGGGAAATCGTCTTGAAAAGAAGACATAGCCATTGTAATTACAATACCTGTCAGATGGCTTTTGTTTTTAAGTTCTGGCACATGGCAAAATGGAACAAAAAGTGCTTGAAACAGTTCGCCTGTTTTTTCAAACTCAAAACAGACAAAAACTGTTCTCAAATTATGAGATTTTTGCATTAAAAAAATTACAAACTTGACATGAAATGCATTTTTTTACAATTTCAGGTTTGTTGTGAAATTAATGTCTTTTACAAAAAATTCTATACTTATTCTAAAAAATGTACAGCTAATTTCATCTGAAGCAGGTTTGTTTTAGTTGCTTGATTTACTTTTAACTTGTTATTAGACTGTCGTTTGACTGTGTTTAGAGAAAAATTGGCCTGTCTTTGTTTTAGGGGTGTTGTTAACCTCAATTCAGTTATCCCAGAATTCAACATAAATCTATTATTAGAAGTCACAGACTTTTATGCAGCTCTTTTAGCCAAGACGCTCTAGCCGGCAAACTTTGGCTATCCTTTCATATGTAAATGTTGTCATAACCTGAGGAATAAGCAGGGGATTTGAGGGGGGGGGGGTGTTTGTGTGGGGGGAAGAACAACAGACTGTGTGGGTGAGGATCTTTCATGTGTAGCAAGCAAAGAACTTAATTTAATTGACCATTTTTCACCCCCGCAACTCGGATGGAGAAGAGTCCTCCAGATGGAGTCCCTTTTTCAAACAGAAAATAAACAAAAGCCAAGTGGTGTGACCGTAATATCTACTCTGCCTTTTTTGACTTTTCTCCTTTTTTGTTTGTGCAACTTATCAGACATTCACTGCCATCTGAAGAGCAAGACATTTTCATGCCTTAGTTGTATCTTTTTATTTAGAAAGATATCTCAAACATTATTCTGATACAGAGGATGAGATACTGGAATTATTATAATAATGAATATGAATTTTAAAGTTTAAAGAAAAACATATTATTGGCTCTGGGTGCATTGAGATATCCTTTAACTTCCCCATTGCTCACAATTTGAATTTGTTCCCACTGCAGATGAGGACCATCTTGTTCAAAAGTATTTGCTAAAGCTTTCCAGTCCATCAGCTTTCCTCTGGGTTTTATAGGTAGAAAAGCCAATTAGCTGCTCTCTGGGACTTCTAGTGATAATATATTTAGAGACAAAATGTATGTATATGTAACAACCATATCCAGATGTTTCTGAATGTGCTTGAGAGGAGATACGAAGACAAAACAGGAATACACCCGTATGTACACTAAATGTGTGGCCTATTAATGAGTCTCCCTGTTGTTTTATAAGTTTGTTGTATTTTGTCCAACTGGGTTTCAGGGTAATTGAAATCAAGGGCCTGTGAGAGCTGTAGGTTTGAAACTTCTCCACGTGTTATATATTGCATTTTTATATAGTATTGACAGTCTCTGTAACTGTGACTCGATAGTAGTTGCACTTTAAAGTTGAATTGTCAGATACGGGTGCTGCTCTTATAATTAGAATATTAGGATATAGCTGATGTCAGCAATTCCTTTCAAAAAGTAATAAATGTAAATACATTCCTTTTAGACATATTGGTATATTTCAAGTCGATCATAGTACATTCCTACTTAATAAAGGATTTTACGTATATTGGCTGAAAGGTATCAACCTGAAATACACGTACAGCAGTCAATACTTAGTTCGGGCTCCTTTTTCCTGAATTTCTGAAGTCAGTCAGTCAGTCTGTGGCACTGCTCAGGTTTTATGAGAGCCCAGCTGCAATCTACTTTTTGTAAATCTCGCACACTATTTTTGAATGGGTTTTGTTTCACAATCCTCTCCAGGGAAGGGTTATTTCTATTGCTTGCACACTTTTTCTACTTAAACTTTTCCCTTCACAGTGCTTTCCTTCCCTGCACCGTCTCTTTTGCGTCTTGGCCTCCATGTGCAAGGTTTCTATGCAGATTTTTGGCAGCTGTCAACTCAGTAGTGACCACTATGGTAATGTAGCCAACAGAACTAGACTGAGAGGCCATTAAATGCCTTTGAGGAGTTTTAATTAAGCAGATGATTAGAGTGTGGCACCATTTGCCTTTCTTCATGGACCGGTTTCACAAAATTTGTAATATTCTGAAACACTGATTTTTGGAGGGTTTTCATTGATTGTCAAGTATAATCATCAAAAGTAATTTAATAAGTAAATATAATTAGTCAAAAATAAAACAATTACTGAAATAAAAAATAAATCAACCTTTTTATGATATTGTAATTACATGAACATCACCCGTATATGGCTTTAAACGTCACAAGGTGCCTTTAAGAATACATTTATACAGAACAATGAAGCTCAATGAAATGATTCTGCACAGTTCAGTCAATTTATGTTGAATTGAAACATTTCATTCTGTTCTTGTGTACCGTAATACATGTGGTGCAACAACAAAAAGGCATTCTTTCACACAGCTCTGCAGCTTTATATTTCCAGTGGTTTTGGACAGTAGCAGATCAACGACTGATATAAAGAACACACAGGTTCAACCTGATATAAAAATATGTAAAACATTCAGCAATTCCTTTTGAAGGATCAGAGTTTAATACAGAAAATATACTTTCAAGTAATGTGTAAACACGTACAAACATTTCGACAGGCTTTTATTTTTGTTAATTAAACAAATTGACTTAAACTAACTGAAATCACTATATATGTATTTTTTTTGTTTATAATATATTTCCAGCTACATTTATATACAGACACTTTGTGTTACATGCATAACCAGTGGTTTCCATCTCTAGTTCTAACACCCAAGGGGTACTTTTGACATTTATGAGCAGATGGACCCATTTTATAAAACCCTGCAAATATTTTTTTGTATTTGTACTTTGTTTTTAGGAGCCAGCTCCAGAATTGCTCAAGTCTAAAATGTTAAGTGGTGTACACACCTTGTTGTAAGGCGTAGGATCAGAGTGTGGTAGCACTCAACAGATGTATTGTCTACCATCCAACCAGAAATGTCTCTTTGATTAAGAACAAGCTTTGCCATCTTCATTTTACTATAAAGCTTTCAACAAACCGTTAATAAAAGGACGTCGAAACTATGAGTAACATTGGTTTATTCCTAACACTGTATCAGTATAATCAGCAGAGTGCGCATTCAACATAATTTTTATACGCAATCAACCAAAGAGTGTACGGTGACAAACTTAGAGGTGATAAGAAATGTTTTGAGTTATTGTTATTTTACATAATTTGAGGTCAGCAACCATTTCCTAATCTCAAGGTTAGCTTCAAAACATTCCCATGTGAGTTCTGACAAAGATGTTGTAAAGAGTTTTCAAATCACAGAGCAGTTTGAAACCATTTTTCAGTAAAAACTGAAATCCATATATTTGTACCTGGTCCAATAATTATGTTTTTAGTTATGTCTACTAAAGTTTAATATTGTTGAGATTTGCACAGATGGCTTCTCAGCAGGGTTGAGGAAATATTATTGCAATGACACTCTTTGCCTGATGGCGTTTCCAACAGCAGAGGCAAATTTGAGAAGAGAGGATTTATGGCGCATAACTTCTTTCCTGTTTTCTATGTGAAGTCGGTTTTAAAATGTAAGATGGCCACATTTGGGATTATTTACGTCCTACCCATGTCACCAAAAGAGCCAGCTTTCATTGGTCGATCTCCTTGTGAAAAACCAGTTGAATATGAACTCTTTTTCATTGACATCTCTTCGGTCATGTACCATTGGCGCCCCTGATTTTTGATTAAGGCGTGTTATCGCACAGAACTTCGGATCGAAAATTTGGATCTGTGTGTAGAGGCTTTCAGTCAGATGAACCAATGTGAACGTTACATTGTGTATTTCTACATAAAGCCTCACGCCTGCCGTACACCAAATCTCTTATTTTAATTATTTCATTTTTGTCTTTTTGGTGACCTATAGGCAAACGAGAGGAAACAACAAAGACACTAACACTGAACCCTTGGATCCACAGCCCAACTAACAAACCATTCAGACTCAACATGTGATTGTGACTACGAGAACTATATTTTTATGACGTCGGTATCACCTTAAATCCTGTTAGAAATGACGCTGTTTTGTGGGCGGGCTCAAACCTTACCGGTTCAGGATTGTTCAGGAATAGTGTGACTTCACACTACCACTGACCATTCAGACTCAGCATGTGATTATGACTATGAGAATTATAATAATACGCAATGCTAGAGTTTTTTAGGATTTGATTTTGGCCACAAGCACTTTATTTAAATTACTTATAGACAGGAAATTGAATGATAGAAAGGCAAGTACATAACTAATGACTAAGACTCAGGTTGCAATGATAGGCAATGAAGGCAAGCAACTTGCACAGAATCAAACCACTGTCACAATACCAAAAAAATTCCACTGACTTGAATACGATCGCATGCGGCGATATGAAAGCCGAAGTTCCTGCCTACGCTGTGTGATTCTAGATTCCGTTCTGACGGAATGATGAGCAGGGAGGAACTTTGACCTGCGATATCGCGTCACCTGATTTATGTTGGGCCACCACTTTGGGGAGGTCAGGTCCGTGAGTTTTTTTGATCACTCAATATAAAGCAAATGTACATTTTTAGGACGTCATTATTACCTTAAATCCTGTTAGAATTTAGAGAATTGTTTATTTTTTAATGACGCTGTTTTGTGGGCGGGCTCAAACCTCACCGGTTCAGGATTGTTCAGGAATAGTGTGACTTCACACTACCACTGACCATTCAGACTCAGCATGTGATTGTGACTACGAAAAATATAATAATGCACAACGTAAAACTTTTTTCTTAGATTTAATTTTGGCCTCAAGCACTTTATTTAAAAACACTACGACTTGATCAATCCTGCTGACATCTTTTACCATTTCTTTTGAACTTCCCCTTTTTATATTTGACCTAAAGTGCATTTCCTAAGACCCCAAAGCATCGACTGCATCAGAAAAAACTTTCCAAAAGATTTCACCTATGTTTTTGAGTACATTTATTTTGCATGCAGGCCTTGCCATCTTCTCCCTGTCTGCATTCATTCATGTCTGCTCCAAAACTTCAAGTTCGTTGGGATGTACAAAGAGAATCCGTCTCAGATCCTGCATATGATTTGTGTGTATGCGCAAGGTTCAGTATGAATAGCACGTAAATCTTTGTGCATAGGTCCCTGGTTGTCCTGCATCCTCTAACCTTTTATAAAGAAAGAAAGAAAGTGAACCAACGTTTTTGTTTTACACCAGTGCATCCAGTATGATTGTAGTCTTGCATTAATTTTGTAACTAGGGACTCTTTTGTTCTTTTTTTCACATTCAATGTCATCTACAGAGGACATGCGCCAACGCAAATTACATGTTATAATACAGTTTTATTTCACCTATACAACATCAATGTCGAAGACATGCTGTGCTTTGCATGGTTAATGTGATTGTACTTGTTTTCCCCCTCAGGTTTGATCAAATGTCAGACGGTGGTATCTAATCATACAGTCCTTTAGAGATCTTACAGTTCTGCGTGTAAGGTTTTCAGTGTGTCTATATATATATTTATATATTGTGCATTGTGTTTTGCAACTTTGTCCATCAAGTGTACATTTCTATAACTCAACATCTATTTCAAGACTGAAAGATGTGTCGTTGTTAATGGTAATCCGTCTGTTTTTAGGATTCAGTGTCACCTAGAAATTCCAAAGACGTTCCTCAGGCTGTAGCAGCAGATGATTTCCTTGAGCGTTTTCCGCATCTCCTGACTTCTGAAGGCATAAATGAGTGGGTCGATGACAGAGTTGCACATGATGAGGATTAGATACATGTTGAAGTGGGACATGAAGCACATGCAGTAAAGGTTTCTGGGACAAGAGATCATGAGGATTAGGTGAAGGAAGAAGGGAGCCCAGCAGACTATGAAGATCCCCAGCAGAATGGTGAGCGTGACCGCTGCCTTCATGCTTGCTCTCTGGTGGATAGAGTTGTACCCGGGAAGGGCAGCAATGCGTTTGACATGAGAGCGTGCCAGCATGAACATGTGACTGTACAGGGAAGCCATGAGAGCTAACATGATGAAGAACATGGAGACCAAGCAGACAATGACAGATGTGTTATCAGAGTAGATGATGAACACTATTCCACAGCCGGTGCAGAAAGTCCAAATCCCTCCAATGATTAAGGCTGCGCGTCGTACCGTCATGATGTTGTGGTATCGTAACGCATAGAATATTGTGACATACCGATCAACAGCTATAGCTAGAAGACTACACATGGAGGCCACCACAGAGATGCAGATCATGGAGTCAAAAACGTTGTCCATCTGTCTAATGAAATTGTCTTCCACGACTAGTTGGCGGTTGGTGAGCAGGTAGATGACGATTGTCTCCCATGCATTGGACACACTCACCAGCATGTCGGCCACAGCTAGACTGCAGACAAAAAAATACATGGGCGAATGCAGGTTCTTGTTTTTCACTATGGCACAGATGACCAGGATGTTCTCCAGGAGACTGACGATGCCGAGGATGAGGAAAACCTCGGTGGCAATGTTGAGTTGCTCACATGCTTTCGGTTTGGTGTGTGATGGGGTCTCGGTGGCGTTGAAGAGGTAAGTGGCCGGGCTGGAGTTGACATGCAGGGCCCAGAGGAATAGGTTGGAATCGGAGGTGTTCATTGTGGATCGAGGCTTGAAAGGCAAGGATGTAGAGGTCTCTTGGAGTCAGTGGAATGGAAGGTAGGGCATCTTTAACCTGTGAAAAAAATGGTATGTATAATATTGAGTGTGAGACAAGTTGACAATACAGCTATAGCGAAAGTTTGAAAATGATTGGTTTCGTGCCAATCGAACGCAAAATTAATTGATAAAGAAAAAAAATCAAACTGTAAACAAAAATAATCAAGTAATTTCACATTACTCGCTCAGCATTTTCGAATTCCCTTTCGAATGTATTGTTTAATCTACATTGGGGGAGGGGATAACAGCAGCGATGTGCTATACACACAGCTCCACCTTCTTTCTTGTTAATGTAATCAAACAAAATGAAAGCCAGATGAGCTGAAATAGCTGATGATCCATGTACAATACCCCATTTTCAACCTACAATCCCAACCTATTCTGAAAAGGGTGACTTTGAAGGAGCAAGCCAGTGTTTGAAAGAACGCTTCTGTTTTTCATCTTCATTTCACTGACAATTGATTTAGACACTGGTTTTACTGCCAAGAGAAGCAGGTGACAAACCCAATTGTATAATAAGAGTGGTTTCCAAAAGGTTTGAAAGTGCAACATAAAAGTCCAAAAAACCTCTCTAAAACTAAAACTTCAGGAATCAGATTAAACTAAAACAAAAAAATTCATGGATAGCAGAGAAACATATAAACTTAGAATCAGTAATAGTCACAAAGCATCACGATCATGTGGAGAAAACCGCTAGATATGTGAATGTATGAGTGATGATTACGAATGTGTCATACCCTGGTTTCCCCATGTCTAGTCTTCCTCTCTGCGTCTAATTTTTTTATGAATGTCTTGTCCTTCGCTGCGCATGCGCAATTCTGCACGTGTGCTTGTTTGTTTTGTAACCCCACATTCTCTGTCTTCCTGCGCTCCTTCATTGTTCAAATTTTCTGCAGCTGTCTCTCATTCACGTTTCCAACTGTCCCCTTTTGTCTCGGCGTGGGTTTATACTTGCGGGATACGTACAGCGTTGTAACGGAATGCTAGCTACTTATTTTGGATTGACTTTAGTTAGTTTTAGTTAGCTTTAGCTGGTTCCTGAGTTTTATGTTATGTGAGGTTTTGCCCTATCGTGGGTATTTTATGTTTGTTTCCTGTAAAATAAAAGGATCTGCTGTACTGTGCAGTTGAGTTCTGCACCTTTACTATCACCACAATGAGGAACCAGATTGGTAAGGAGAGGTAAGTTGGAAGATCAGCAAGAGGAGAAGGTCAATAAAAGCATTGACGTGATGTAAGAATCCTAATCTAGCACATGACCAAAGGTGGAAAGACATGGAACAGGGAAGGAGAAGAAAGGAGACAGATGCATATAGTAAAGCCCAGGACATAACATACTCAAAGCTTGCGTAAAGCAAGAGCTTCACCCACAGGAATAAAATTTTTCAACCATTAATGCATTATTTAATACCATTTTAAACAGGAAACAGCAACTATTTGTGTTATACGTACTGTTACTCGCTCACTCTCTCTTCCTCAACTGCCCATGTATCATTCTCACTGATCACTGTACATATTATCAATATTAAGCATGAACTTACTCTGAATTTAATTCTTATAATGGTGTGGCTAAAAAGCTGACCTCTGAAGAGAAACCTCACATTGTATATTTTTATTCCAAAACTAACAAAGATCTGCCATAAAATGGTGGTCGTCGGGACAATAACTTACAAAAATAAGAGATTTCAATACTTGCTTTTAATCAAACATATATTTGACACTTTCTCTCACACTAAAGTATTGGATAAAGGATCATCAAAAGCACAATCCAGTTAGAAAGAAGCACCGATGGGAGACCTTTGAGATGGCCACACACTCCCTTAACCTGGGTATAGGATTTACCGTCCAAAAAACATGTATTTATTCCATTCAACTCATTTTTTTAATGTAAAAAATCACTATATATTTATAACTGGACATCTATGAACAGTACAAAGTGAAACAATTTCCAGTTCCACTTTAAAGCACATAGTAATGGATTATTCAGAAGTCAAAACTCACAATTGCCACGCTTATCTAAAGCAACTTCTAGGAATGAACATAACAATGAACAATACTTCTTGCTGTTTCTAGGAAGTAAACACATGACTTTGGTGTTGCTAACTCCATGCTCTTGTGACTAATTGGTTACACTCCATCCAGAGGACAATTTAGGCAGCAGTGTTAAGCAATACTGTTAGGGTCACTGAGGTCTTACACTGAGTCACATTTTCTCACTATTCACCCTTACATTCTGTCTTTAATCACAAATCTACCTGACATTAGAGGATGCACTTTTTGAAAAATGTCATTGTTGACTAAAGTTTTTTTAAACTAAAGAAAAAATCTAAAGATCTGTTAAGATCCAAATTTGCTTTCAGTTATCTTTGAGTCGACTTGAAATTCTAAATGTCAAGGAACCTAGTGCAATAGTTGACTTAAAGGGTTGAAATAAAGGGTTGACTTTTACACATTTTTAGGTTTTGTAAACAAAATTGGCCTGAAAGTTTTGCCATTTTGTTCAGAAATGTGATACTTTTAGCATTTTGTGGCAAAGTTCACCAATTCAAGTTACTTCACAAAACTTTCAGCGTCTTT
Source organism: Danionella cerebrum (assembly GCA_007224835.1). Classification (NCBI taxonomy): domain Eukaryota; kingdom Metazoa; phylum Chordata; class Actinopteri; order Cypriniformes; family Danionidae; genus Danionella; species Danionella cerebrum. The sequence continues at coordinate 381,282 of SRMA01025347.1, forward strand.
TTTCCAAAACATACAAAAAAAATGTACTGTTGTTGCCAAATTTTGCATCTTTCTGAATTTTTTTTTTGTAGCAGAGTGTAGCAGATTTCCAAAAAAGTGGAGGTGAGAAATGTCTTTCAAGGTGAAAGTTATGCTTGGAAGAATGGCACCAGTCTTGAGCCCGCTTTGTTGCAGCTTTTGATTTATCTGCACCTTATTAAAAACTGGAGCCGAAGCAGGTTTGTACAGTTTACTGTGCAGAAACATTTGAGAACACATTTTGTATCTACTGTACTAGATATCATCATTTACATAACCAGTATATTAACATTCCAAATTCTCATTAATATTCATATGGTAAAAGGCTGAGCAAGAAGTGATATAACCACATTAAATGTGTTTATCTTGTTTGAACAAGCTCAAAGCTGTGTGCTAGGAGCTGAGTTAAAGTTAAGAGTTAATCAAATATTTAAACATGGCATTAATTATTCACACACTACATGTGGAAAGCAGCAGATTTTTATATAAAAAAAAACATGGCTGCAAATATCACGTATCGTTCATGTTTATGAACTTTAGCCCATTAGATATGGTTTCTTTTATTTTTCAAGGCATGAAACGGCATTCTTTAGAGAAAAAAACTCTTTAATTTGAATAAACGCTCTAGTTTTTAGAGTGCATATTAGGATAAAAGCTCTTACTCATGCAAGACTTGTAATCACTGATCAGAGTGGATGGAGCTTTTGGTTACCATGCTGTCATCTGGTTGCTAAGAAGGGTGTAAAGGTTTTTCCTTTCAAATTCATTATTTTCTTTCCAGGAGTGACTCTGGTCATCATCAAGTGAAAATTGGTCACTCAGAAAGAACGGCTCACCTTTGATTTGAGAAACCATTTCTACTGCAGAAACATGCTGTTGAATGGTAGAGAATGTTCTACTTCAAAACAATGTCATTAAAAAGCCCAGCTGTAGTCTTAAAAATTGCATAAAGTATAATAATAATAAGATAGAGCTAGGGTTTGTTAGTGTTTTGATCAGAATAACCAGTGCTTAATTTGTGGACCTATTCGATTGGATCAGGGAACGTCCCCGTCAATCTGTAAATAAGCTGTGTGTAATCTATAATTTATCGCTGTTTTGTAAATGTTTTATTTCCTTTTGAAGTGACTCTTGTTTGTCTCACTCTGGTAAAAATAAAAGAGGGGTAAAAGTGATTAAAAGCCATCACTTGATGTGGCAAGAATTCAAGAAGTAAACAGAAACAAGCTAGATAGCGCCTACTGGTAAAATATCAAAGAGACAGAGAAACCTGTTACGCTTTCAATACCAATGGGTCAACCGGACCCCAAACAGGCAAAAGTTGTAGATTATTAAAGTTGGCTGAAGATCTTCCTAAATTGAGCTTAGGAAATTCAAAGAGACTCGGGGATGGTTTATATTCCTCATATTAACATGGGGAACTTGTACAATATGAGTGACTCCTCCATAGCAACCAACATTTCTACCTTGGCAACCATTCAATTTTGTTTATAAAATACTACTTAATGATTTTAATTTAGATAAAATAATACTTTTACAACCAAGTTGTGCACAAACATCTAATTAAGTCTCTTATTGGCTACATAGTCACGTAGAACCACTTTTAGGGAAGAATGCAAGTTTGTCTTTACAAATGAGTAGAAATGTTCATTCATTTAAGTAATAGATTGTAAACTTTCAGAGAATAATTCCACTGCTGTTTGATCTTTTACCCAAATAGAGACCTTTTTGACTGGAACAGCACCCTCGTGGTATTTTAAGGACCTTCTCAAGTACAAACGAAGCAGTGAGAAGAACTAATTAGTGTTCTGTGTCTCTTGCTTCAATCTTTCCGATCTGTAGAAAATGCAAGAACTCAGCTCAAGGTCTCCAGCTACTGTGCCATAATAAAATCTCAGCATGAAGCGCATCCTTGAAGCATACAAACATCCATTTTACCACAGACGCTGAGTCGTTTTGAAACAAGAGTGTTTTACCAGTTAATTTGCGGCACTGTAAAAAGTGTATTATTCATGGTTGTAGCTCCAGAACTCTCTATAAAGGCTCCTCTGTGAGAACATGTGCGTCATCAGCCTTTTGCAGAATATTGTGTCCTTTACTGTCTGCAGATAATCGTTCACTGTACTAAATGAGTTTGTATGAGCACAGGCTTTACAAACAAGAAATACAAGTGAATAAAGTGTGTTTACTGAATAAAGTTGAACGAGATAGTAAAGTGTAGACACAGAGGCAGAACTCTACATCACATTCTAGAAGAACAGAAGCCAAATGGAAATTACTAATTTAACAATTGTGAAGATGTAAATAAAATTATCACACTTAACTTAAACAGCCCTAATTTGCTAAAATGTCAAGAATGCTCTAGATTTACAATTATCAGCTTTTCTGTGTTTTCTTTTAAATTTCAAAAAGTGCAATAACCGTATTTTTCGGCTCATAAGACGCACCCAATTTTAAAAGAGGAAGATCTAGAAAAAAAAGATTCTGAACCAAATACTTTTGTGAAATATTTTATATCAACTGTGTAAAAGTTAACAGCCAAACATTTAACATGAACAGACAGTAAACAGTAAAAGTAACAAAAAAAAGGCTGTAATGTTTTTCTTTGCCCCCACTCATCATTCTAAAGTCCACCATTCGTTTTTACCATCACTGTTCCAGTGCAACATTGCCCCCCACATTAGTAATACCGTAATAGCCAGTAACATTGTCACTACAGTAACATTGTCACTACATTAGTAATAATAGCCAGTAACATTGTCACTACATTACTAATAATAGCCAGTAACATTGTCACTACATTACTAATAATAGCCAGTAACATTGTCACTACATTACTAATAATAGCCAGTAACATTGTCACTGCATTTCTAATAATAGCCAGTAACATTGTCACTACATTACTAATAATAGCCAGTAACATTGTCACTACATTACTAATAATAGCCAGAAACATTGTCACTACATTTACTAATAATAGCTAGTAACATTGTCACTACATTACTAATAATAGCTAGTAACATTGTCACTACATTACTAATAATAGCCAGTAACATTGTCATCACATTACTAATAATAGCTAGTAACATTGTCACCACATTACTAATAATAGCCAGTAACATTGTCACTACATTACTAATAATAGCCAGTAACATTGTCACTACATTACTAATAATAGCTAGTAACATTGTCACTACATTACTAATAATAGCCAGTAGGGGTGTAACGGTACGCTAAAATCGTATTCGGTTCGGTACAGTGTCTTGGAGAGTTCGGTTCGGTTCATTTGGTTCGGTACAAAACAATAAGAACTTACATAATCTTTATTTTGAAAAGCTGCCAATACACAGTAGAATTCTTGCATAAAATAAATAAAAGTGACACATTTGGGTGATATTTTAAATAAATTGCACTCTTTATAAAGAAAAACACATTTTTTTAAATAAAAATGAAATACTGCAACTAGTTAGGATCGATTACCTATCCACATTTTCTGAAGAGAGCACAGATCTGGTTGCAGTGACAATATCTCCAGCAGTAGAAAATGTTAGATGTGTTGCCTGCCCGATCTCCGTGGAACAATGTCGGCATACAACTTTACATTTATCCACTCGTCTATCCCCGTTATGTATTTTAACAGAGAAGCCAAAGTGTTCCCAAACACGAGACCGTAGTGAGGTGGGAGGGTCTTCAAGCTCTGGCTTCTCTTTCGCTTTTGCCATGTAATTTCCCTGCTCGCGCTCGTCACTCAATAGCGTCCGTGCGGAAACTATCTCCGTGCAACAATGTCGGCATACAACTTTAAATTTATCCACTTGTCTATCCCCGTTATGTATTTTAACAGAGAAGCCAAAGTGTTCTCAAACAGGAGACCGTAGTGAGATGGGAGAGTCTTCAAGCTCTGGCTTCTCTTTCGCTTTTGATATGATTCCATTTTCCTACTCGCGCTCGTCAGTCAATAGCGTCCGTGCGGAAACTCGCCTAGGAACATTGTTCCGCTGCGCTTAGTATCGCGCTAATAATGCATTTATATCATAAAAATACAGAATACCGAAACGGTACGCAAGTGTCCCGAACCGAACAGGCCGTACCGAAACGGTTCAATACATACCTTGAACCGTTACACCCCTAATAGCCAGTAACATTGTCACTACATTACTAATAATAGCTAGTAAGATTGCCCCCACATTAGTAATAATACAGTGTTTCTCAAACTTTTTTAGTCGAGCCCCCCTTTAAACCTTTAAAAGAATCTGGGCACCCTCAGATGTAAAATAATAATTATTTAATAATTAATTAACAATTATTTTAATGTAAAATAAATTTAACTACTCCTTAATGTTTTTGTATTTTAGCGTGAGAAATCGGGTTTGTAGATCACTCAAATGCGAGAGTCTTATGTTCAATGTGTGCTCTGTAGTTTCGCTTGTGAGTATGGATGCGGAAGCACCGCTGCGGCTACCGTAGCCAAAGGCATTGTAGGAAATGTAGTTTTTTTCCGTTTTCGTTACGTCCGCGCTATGGCAGAGATAGGCGATGACGTCAGCGCGCAGTGCTGGGTGTACAAATATGGCCGCGGCTTCGGCCTAGCTCCGGAACTCCGTAGCTCTTACGCCTCTCATACGGCCGTGACCGGACTTCGCGGCGATCTGCATTCGGTCTATAAGACGCACCAACTTTTCCCCCTCAGTTTTGGGGAAGAAAAAGTGCGTCTTATGAGCTGAAAAATACGGTAATCCCCATTCATAGTCTGCTGGACTCCTCTTAAATTAATAATTATATTTACCTATGGTTGAATGATTCGCCTCCTATAATACTTGTGGTGTATTAATTTTTGCAAACCAGGGCTTGAACTAATTTGTTAGGAAAATCACTTTTTTTTTTGTCTGTACAAATGAACAAATCTTGTTTGCAATCAAAGGCCACATTAGTGGAAGTATTTTGTAGCATAGTATCTCATAGAAAACATTGATTCTGAAAAGAAACTAAATGTAGTGGTGTATACACATTTAGATATACAGTGGTACCTCGAAATACGGAATTAATCTGGGGTGGGATTATCTGACACCTAATCCGTGCATCGGCTCACAGAAAACAACAGTATAAGTTGAAAAAAATGGAAAACCTGAGAAAAATCAAGTAACGTTTCTTCAATCCTTAAATCTACACTTTGTTAATGTAATAAATGACAATAAAACACAAGCAAATTACTTAATATGTACACAAATGTGAAACCTTACCTTGAGAGAGAAGTGATGTGTCGGAGGAGGTGGAAAACATTACGGCACTAAGTATGAAAGTTAACTTTCTCAAGATATTTCACGAATTTCGAACACAAACACGGTTTCAAGCATAAGCGCAGACAGATGGAGAGACGCTTCTGAGACAGCATCACTGGGTTTCTCTAACTTGCGCTACAGAACAGCACTTTCCATTTTATAAACTTTTTTATAAACCTTGACTGTTTTAAAGCATATCAGCCGCCTTTAGCAATGGGAGAATGGAGCGCCAGGACCCGGAAGTGCAGCGCGACGTCAAATTTAACAAGAGGATAAAAGAGCAGAACTGTTGGTGTTTTCGTATCTTGGAATTGTTATTGTGAAAATATACAAAAATACATAGTACATACATAGTACTGCGCAATATTTTAGCACCCTGATAAAGTACATTTATCTAAAATGTGTTTTATTCTGCTATACAGTTAAGAAATTTAACATGGGAGTCTGCTCATATCTGTCAGGTCGACATTTTGTCTTTTCAGAGAAAACCAGAGGAGCACATTCAACATTTTCTCTGAAAGCCCAATAGTCAGGATGTGAACAACACCCCCAAGGAGAAACTGCGCTAACCCCTAAAGGCCTCTGCACACTGGTTTGAATATAGATCCACACGAATCTTCGGATGGCTTCTTAGCAAATAGCTCTTCATCTGAGTCAAGGAAATATTGCTCCATTGACGATGGCATTTCCAATCCAACAGATGCTCACCACGCCAAACGGGGAAACAGGAAAGAAGAAACAGGAAGAGCACATAGATGTTGAGTGGTTTATTTTGTTGGTGGCTGATCACAGGGAACTGTTTGTCAAAAATGTGGAGAAAGGGGAAGATTTGTGGTGAGACATTTCTTTCCTGTAGGAAGTCACTATGAAAACACTAGGGGACTGCCTTCGAGAGGCTCTTTTATATCCTACTCATGTCATCAAGAGAGCCAGCTTTCATCAAAATTCTTGCGAAAAACAGATGCAATATGGCACTTCTTGTGAGATCCTGTTGGTGCCCATGGTTTAATTTCGAGGTATGTTTTCGCATGAAACTTTGGAACAAAAATTTGGGGTCATCGACATTATGGCAGCCAACTTGTGTTTAAACCAATGGAATATAGACTTCTTCATTAAAAGTACACATAAAAGCAGTCATCAGTAGTGAGAACAATGGTATATTATTTATTATAATTAATCTAAATCATGGTATCCTCCCAAATGTCACTGGTTCCACCTGTCCTCATTTAACAAGGTCCCTTAAACAATGTGTGCTCTTGCTGTAGAGTATTGTTCAGTTAGTGAACCGTTTTGTCTAGAGAAAGGATGGCCTACCTGCCCTGGATCTGTTTAGCTGTGCTCTCCACAGCAGATCTCTTCTCCTCCACTCGGGCTGTAAGGTTTTGCAAGAGCCAACGCTGGTCTTGTAGAGCTTTTCCAACGTGCACCACTCTACAAACAAGTTACAGGTTAGATTACCCCGAAACAGCACCATACATGTGTAAAGAGTTTTTATGAAACATGTATAGTCATGAAGCATGCTTTCTACAAACCCATGGGTGCTATTTTCAAAGGGGCAAAACTTAATAGACCCCCTTTTGATTTATCAAAGAAATGCAAGCAGTGATCAAAGGGCTCTCACAATATGCAATACGACCAATTCTTATTTATAATGTAAAATGTACTGAACAATACAGGAAAAAAAAATCTCAAAGTGATATTCTGGTAGTGTTTTGTCCATTGATGTCAAAATATTTTTTGTTGTTGATTTAAACTGTATCAATATTAAATGTAGTTCCTCCTTAGTCCAACTGGTGGTGCTATGACCAGGAGTGAATGCTGTAGATGTATTCAGACGTGAACTGTTAACAAAGTTTGTAAATTTGGCGCCAATCAGATATTGTATGACTGACATAACAACTTTCTGTTTATGGCGAAATGTCGACTTTGGAATACCGCTGTGTGCGCCTAGATTAACAAAGTCAAAAAAAGCTTCGTGATTTAACTTTCCGTATGCTTTGAAATACGCCTGATGGAGTTCAGAGGTGAAGGGCTAACCTTTTTATGAGGAATTTGTTAAAGCAGGACCTGAGCAAAAGTGGCCATTTTAAAATATGACGATTTTGGAAACTCGCGATCGCGAAACTCTTACATAATTCTTCTAAATTTCAAATGTACTTCAAGCACAGTCTCAAAAAGTGATAGGAAACTGCAGAAAAAGGATGTAAATTGTGGCCAGAGATTAAACTGCCAGAGTTTGATGGTGGTCACATGAAATCTGTAGAAGTATTGTTGGTTTTAGAAACTTGCTTCAATTGATTTTTTTTCTTAGTCTTGGTTCCTTACACATAAATCTACCAAATTTCAAACATGTTCTTCATACACACTATGAAACAGCATTACAAAACTGAATAAAATGGGATATTACATGTTGCCACTAGTTGGAGCTATAAAGGACATTGTAAGATACTCTTTAGATTTGGTCTGACATGGACTTTTAACACGCATGCTGAATTTGAACTCAATCGGACACTGCATGGCTAAGTTATGAGTAACTTTCTGTTTTGGGCAAAATTTTAAGAGAAGACTGATAGAAAAGACTGAGTTCTTTAAAAGTGGCCATCTACGTTACTTATATTGAAGTCTTGGCATCCTACACATTAATTTCCTTAGTGTGCGCCAAACTGAGAGCACAACAACGCATGTTAAGTGGCGCTATAGAGCCATTTTGCCACACCCACTTTTCACACCACATTCGGTAGATTTTCACCAGTTCCAACATGTGTCAAATTCAGAGACTTTTCGAGCACTTAAAAATACACTGAAAGCCACAAATCAGTAATGCTTGGAGCAAATAAAATAGGTTTTACGCAATTTCGGTGTTTGAGCCCTAATAATACCCTGAACAGGACATAAATGCATCTTTGAATCGTGATAATCATAAATATCTTACTGCAAAACTGGACATTTAAGGCCTCTACAGAATCTTTGACTGGCTTCTCAACAGGGTGCACTTTGTCTGCGTCAAAGAAAATATTGATGCAATGACGCCCCCTGCCTGAAGATAGACGCGGAAATAGTAAAGAAGAACTGGGAGAAGAAGACGACAATTCTGTTGGTGGAAACGGAACTGTTTGTACAGAAAACAGGAAAGAAGTGGTGCACATTTTTGACAAAGTCGCTATGAAAATGTGGGATGAGCGCCACCGAGTGGCTCTTTTACATCCCACTAATGTCATTAAAAGAGCCATCTTTCACTGGTCGTTCTCCTTGCGTAAAACGGATCTGATATATCGCTCTTTTTCGGTTTCCATTCACCCTTCGTTCGGTATGATGTGTGATGTTCATTTGGCTCCTATGGTTTAATATCGAGGTACGTCGTCTCACGAAACTTTTCGGGTGAAGAGGCCTTTAGGTATAGGAACCCACACATGGACGTTGCACACATGGCCATTTTTCTGCATAAGGGGGGTACAGGACGCGATGAGTGTGTGAGGAAAATGTTTGGATTTGTACAAGTGCATTGTAAAGGCGGACATGCGTGCACTTTGTGTCCTCTATGCACACCGGTGCTCTTTGTGGCTGGACAGATGACAGATGCTGCAGGCCATGAGGTCACACGTTTCACACAACACTTCCAGAGGCTCCTGCTTGTGGAGAGGACACATGACGACAGCGTGGCCACAGCAACTCGCTTCTGAGACACACAACACAACATAAATAGGGATTGAGAGATGATTAACCGATGCTCATTAAAAACCCATCATCTCTAATCAAGAATCGTTTGGTTCAAACCAACAGTTCACCTGAAGAATGAACGAAAACTATTGTGTGTATTTGATCTGATGAGAAATTAATTTTTAAATGAAAGAGCAGACGGCCGCATGAGCTCTTGGTTGGTTTTATTTATTTTTAGTAGGGATACAAAGCTCAATCAAAGCTCATAATATCTGGAGTTAGAAATGGATGTGATAAAAATGGAACACAGAAAAGCTTTGATCGACTTGTTTTTGTCTAGTTATAAGCTATTTAAAGCATTATCGCTCTAAATGCAATGTGTTCTTTGAAGAGCCAAATAAAGAAACAGATAAGATCTTTTTGGGACATAAAAATATATAAGGATAAATCAGATACTGTTTTAAAGCTTTATGGACACATTCTAAACAATTCAATTAAAGTTTTTTTGTAATGTACATCACAATTTTATATTATGAAATTATTGAAAAATGTTACTATTACAAATGTAAACTAGTTTACTAATCCAAAGAAATCTGATCTGACAGAAAAAAATGAACTCTCAATTTGGATATTTTGATTAAAACTGTGTACAAAATAATTTTATTTTAAAGTTGAACTCATTAAATGACTACTTTCATTTATATATTAAATTAAATTTGAGTTCCCCCTCCCATTATTCACGAGAGTTTAGCCCGCTGCCCCACTTTCCTGATTCAATGAAGTGGTGCCATGTAATGGGGCTATCATACCTCTCCTGAACAATGTGGAATCGCGTGCGTTATGAGCCCGCCCAAAAAAACAGCATAATTCAAAATAAATTATTTATAATCTACTCTAAATCTACTTTAATCCAATCTGGCGGCTCAGGTCTCATCACGTGACGCATCGCCACATGTGATCCAATTCCGATTCCACCTGTGTCTGCGTAACATTAGTCATGTTTCTATCAAAAGATGCACATTACAGGGAAAACAAGAATATTACATAAAATATTTGCGATAATAAAGCACCGTTTCCTCCAATGAGTCCAAGAGAACAAAATCGTTGCATTCTGATAAACTCCTGAGAAATATTGAAAGAAAAATGGAAGTTGCTGTTCTAGGAGAAGGACTAAATGCAATATTGGAGGCGGAGACTGCTCTTTGGGAACGCAGCCACAGGGAGGTGATTATCCCGAACCACTTTGATGACAGACTTTGGCTGAGGAATTTTAGAATGACCAAAAGTCGTCTGTTGGTTGGTTCATTAATTAAAACACATTGCCATTGTAATTTATTTGGTAAATGCGGTTCCATCGAATGTTATGCACATTTTTTCTTGTCGTATAAACAGTTTATCTTACTAGTTTTTTATGCACGTTTTCAGAAAATAAAATAAAATTAAAAAAAAAAAAAAAGTTATTAACCTGCCATCATTGGATGATGCAACTGAAAATGGGATAGGGACCATCTGCAAAGTGCCAAACACAAAATATGTTTTGACAAGAAAATACTCTATTACGACCAAAATCAAGCAAAAAAAATTGAGTATTTAGTTCAAAATTTGAACTTCTAAACTTTGAAATTTGGTTAAAAAATCTGAAAAGATTGTACTTTTCTTTAAAAATTTGTAAATTACATCGCTCTCTTCGTGCAGTTTACTGAGAAAGGATCACACTGTCTGCAAAGTCCCAAACCCAAAATATGTTTTGTCTAGAAAAAATGTAATAACTTCCAAAATGCTCTATTATGACCAAGCCACAGAAAGATATTTATCAGAATAAAAAAAAAATCAGTATTTTTAATATTAGAGATTTGCGATTATTGCAAACTTGTATGTATTTGAATCACTTCCGAGGCTCACAAAAATGTATTTTAAATGACCATTTCACCTTTAAAATAAGCAAAAATTGGGTAATTTAAACTGATTATTGACCAATATTGACTTGTTTTTAACCCTTAATTGCGCCAAAATAAAAATTTTAAACCCTGAACTTTCAGAAACTTTCACAGGAACCATATTCCAAAAGATGGTTCAGATCAAGACACTGTGCAAAGTGGTTAAAAACAATTCTAGACCCAGGGAATTTTCTCTTCTTTTGAGCACCCTTAATGATGCTCCAGCACCTTGTCATGGACAAAGCACTGGTCTCATAGCACAATTGCTTTAACCATCCTTTTTCTTATTAGAAGCTGACATCAGAGATAGATGGCGAGACCGGGTGAAATACTGTATGTGGCAAGAGGCCATCACACTGGATCTACCGTTTGTCAGAAACGTTGTCTGGCTGACGAAGAAGACACACCCACAATGCACACCACAGACTCCAGCAAAAAAAAGCTCCCACTGCCCTGGTGCACACTGGTGACCTACCACATCCTGTTCAAAGCCGTACTTTGTTTCTATGAGACTATTAAGCTCTATGGCCTTCTCACTCTTTTCTTCTCCTTCCATTTGCATTTGGAAACAGCTATGAACTGATTATGTGAATATACATTAGTGTTTGACACACAGGAAGCCACCACTGTTACTGGAGAGCTTAATGCAAAACATGGTTGAAGCCAAACTCTAAAGGGTTAAGGCACTAAAGACAACATACTTGGCGGTGTTGCTTTTTCTGGGGATCACATTTGTGGGATATTTCTTGTATTTCAGAAGAGTTCCACTACTTTTCAGAGATCTTCTCAGTCATTAAGGTTTCGATGAGTGGTAACTCAAACCGTTTACTTCATACACAGACTTTCTATTATATTAAAATTTGGATAGTGCCTAGGCCACTCCAGGACCTTGATGTGCTTCTTCTGGAGATATCAAGGAGTCTTGCTGGAATACCAATCCATGACTCACCCTAAGCATGCTGTTCATAACTATGTTTGATGCTGGGATGGATGGTGTGATCCATATCCAATTCATTTTAAACCTAAATATCCTCTAAATCTCCTAAAAACAAAAAACGAGACGCCTGCTAATGTGAATTGAGAATTAAACTCAAGAGAATTAAACAAAATCGCAATATTGAGAAAATAACTCATTGCAAATTTTTTTCTGATTCACATTGCTTTTTACATTTAAGTGTTAAATGTATCCATATAGTCATCTTTAGAAGCAAATTCCAGCAGGTAACGTCATCTATGTGATCATCTTTTGAGTAATCAAGCGAGTTTATGTCACTTCTACTTTTATGAATTTGGCACCAATTAATTCTCTGGTTATTCTAAAATCTGTAAATCTAAAAATTGAGCAAAACATTGCTTTACGTTTTCAATAAAATAAAATGCATAGTGAGTTTTCGATGTAGAGCTGGGCGATATGGCAAAAATGTAAACTCACTACATTTTTTCCACATTGAACGATAACGATATATGTTTTGTAAATGATTGACAGTTCTTTCAGCCAGTCTCGTCACAAGTCATCCTCTGATATATGTTATATAATGGTATAATCCCATTAACATGTTACCACCGAATCGAAACCTACAGAAACATCGCATAATTGCACCTGCTATATCTAAGTAAAATTTGACAAACTATACATCATCTGAAAGCTTCTTCTCAGGATTAAGATGGTTTAAAGCATTATACAGATTGACTACAGCGACAACAGTCAATTTGACTTTTCAAGAGTCCTAACAAAACTACACAGCCACTGAATCATCGAGTGTCTTTTACCATTCTACTTCCAACAGTAAAAACGAACAAAGTGCAAAGGTGGTACTCCAAAAACGTTACTGTTTTTGGAAAAATCCGCAGCTTTTCCGGTTGTTTTGACAGACATGTTTAAAGTGGACCCGACAAGCATGGTATGTTTTGATTCAGTAGAGTCTTCTGCATATTTTAAGACCATCTTTAGAAGTCTGTGAACATGATTGGCCAATCAGGAAGCCAGTAAAGAAGACTTGGCCACTCGTTGAGAGAGAAGGTCAATATGGGTCCTCGTTGTTTCGCACGTGTGTACAGCCAAATTACAATTAAGCTACACGCAGACTGACGGGTCATTTAGCCAATGAGATGAGCTTTCCAACGATATATGGGATGCTTCCAGTTGGCCATTTTGCAGAGCGATGATAGTTGCATAAATTGTTTATTGAGTAGTTTATCTAGTGGTATTGATTTATTTAAAAAAATTACATCAATTGGTTCATTTGGTTACCAAGTGCCAATTTGGGAAAATAAGACATTGTCTTATAAAAATCACTCCAGAAACACATGTTTAGCTCCATTTTGACAGATTTTGGTCATGTATTGGTCAACAGTTGTAGCTTCTATTCAGTTTTGTCAAAAAGTCCACCAGGGACTCAAGCATTCACTTATTTTATGAAAAAAAAAATAGGCAAGGATAATTTCTACTATTTCTACAAAGTTTGTGAATCTATAACTTTAGTTTTGTTGAAGGTATCCAGTTCCTTACTTTTTCCTGATAAACTAGAAAGGGTGTCCTTTTCAATGACACATTGGACATAAATTTAACCCTTAAAATGTGACAGCTACTGCCATTTTATTTTGGGTATGCCTTTTTCGGAGCTATGCTCAAAAAGAGGGGTGGTCTTGCAGTCCATTCCTGCCTTTTGTTGGTCTACATTTTATCTGTGGCAATCTTGTACAGATTTCTTTGCTCTTGGCCATTTGGGAGATTTTGTTTCTTCAGTGTATTTACATTTATCATTATGTACTGCAAGTGTAAATCCGTTTATAATATTTAGGAGGTTTTACCTTAGACTTGAGGAAACTCCAGTTGTAAGGAAGCTAGACTAGAGTGGCAAAACATGTGCTGAGAGAAAATCTGCTTTAGAATCTGGGTCGCATAAAAAATACACCACTACAATATATCACAAGGATAATTATTCACACTTATTACAATATGCATTATTCACAGAGGAGGGCTTGGAAAAATCTGCTGTAGAACAGATGATGTCCGGTGGCTGGGAGCAATATGCAAGCAAACAGCTAACCGGAGATAAAGAGAAAAGTAATTATAGCATTTAGACTGGTAATGAAACTCTTGCCTATTTGAGTGGAGGATGGAGGCTCTCGAGGCTGATGCTGGAGGTCCGGGGGCTGGCCAGAGCTTCTCTCATGCTGGTGCAGGTCTGTGCACTGGAAACAGAGCCACTTGTTGCAGAAGGTGCATAAGCTCTGGGCCATCCTCGGCTCAGAACACTCGGAGCAGCACTAAAGCATGAAAAGATGCATTTCAAATCAACTCTTACAAATCGAGTGGACACAGGCGAGTGGACGAGCCACAGCTAGGGATCTCTGTTGATAGCTGCTGCACATTTATACCAAACAAAAAGACGTCTGTCCTGAATCTGTTGGGGGGAAATTTGTTGGTGACTGCATTGGAAGCATTTTATCTGAAATTAATACTTATGCAAATGTATTGGTATCATAAAGACATTAAATCCAAATAGATGGTGGCATTCTAGACTTTCAAAAAGGTGACAAATGTGATTTTTACAGATAGGACATGGCTAAACAGCCATCCAGGTTATGAAAAGTAAGTACTGTAGTTAAAAGCTCCTTGTTAAAACATATTCATTCTAAAATGACCTCAAGACTTCACATTTATTGAGATCTTATGGAACAATAAAGACTGAATTAAAGTTTCAGAAGCAAAATTGATTTAACCCTCTTATTATCCTTGGGGTCGATATGACCCATTCAGTGTTTAATGTATCTACGTGTATGTGCATGTTTGAGATCTTGGTGATCTTTTAGCTATATAAAACATAAGAAATATAAAAAATGTACACATTTGTTTTCGGTGATATGAAGTCACTATGATTATATATTATATGACATGTATATGACAGGTATTATTAAAAAAAAACACCTGTAGTATTGCGAGGACCACTGATAGTTGACATGGCATTATGATATTTCCCACGGTTTTTGAGGAAGGGGAAAACATAAATCTATTATAAAGCTATAAAAGCTTGCAGAGACGTTTTCTAAACTATTTCTCTTTGTGCTCTGTGGCTTTCTCTTTATACCCTTGATTGAAAACGGCTTCTAAGCAAAGGTTTTCTGTCTGCGATTTTTGGTTTTCGGTGAAAGAGACATAGAGGAGAATGTGTCTGAGATGGAGGAAAATCTTGAGGAGGACCCTGATTATGAGACATCCCTTAGATGAGAGAGAGACTCCTAAGGTTGACCCTTCTGTTGTCTCTCAACCACCAGTAGACACGTTAACTTCAAAAAATGAAAAATTATCTCGGCCCCACTCTCGACTTGAACGATAGGGTAGACTTAGTGCAGCTATTGTTATCAAAATGGGCCAGACAGATATGCTGTCAGTCATGTTCAAGACATAAAATGATACAGTTGAAATGACAAAGTTATTGGGAGGAGGGAAGGAAAAACTTTTGAGTGATTAATTTGCAGCCTACATTGGTTGGTTCATTTTTGCAAGAGTGCACAGATTTCCCAAACATAATTAGGTTCCAGTCACGTTACAGCTAAAATAATCATATTTAATGGGGATATTAAAATAATTAACATCTGTCATTTAACTTTTTAAAATGTTGTTATATAATTAAAATGTTTACATTACTAAGATTGTAAACGTTTACATTTAAAAGTGACTGTGTCACCAATGAAATCGAATTACAGCACAGTACTGGATTGCAGAGTTTGCTGGCTCAGACAAGAATATTCAGTTTTACACAAAGTGAGATTAAGTTTGCAACATTTAATTAAAAAGTGTTGGGCTGCACACATAAAAACTAAACTTGATTGTGCAAACCTTGATTGATTTCACATATTTCACTGTGATTTTTTAAAAGAAAGGAAATAAATATGGTTAAGCAAAATTGCTCTCTTGGAACAATAAAAAAACTAAAATCTAGCTAAACTCCTTCTAGAAGGGGTGAGCAAATTTGGCTTAAAAGATTTCTCAAAATTAGCAAAAAATGTCTGACTGACAACAAATGCTGATGCATCTTAAAAATAGACAAAACCAAGTTTTTTAAACCTATATAGAAACGTAAAACTGCATTGAAAACACAATATTTAAATTTAATATTATTAAAATATATTAAAAAGATACTGAACATATTTGGTTTTAAGATTCTAGTTTTAAGTTTAGTGGCAAAATAAAAAGCTTGTTTGACAAAGTTTCTTAATTTAAGCAAACAAATGATCACAATAAGCTTTTTTTCCTCTCATGAAACTTCATATTTTCTTAAAATAAGCTGGATAATCTATACACTAAAAGTCTAAACTAGATAATTATTCTCAAAATAAGAAAATCAAGAGTTTTAATCTAAATTTAAGCTTTGTAGAATGGCAAAAATGTAACCAAAGAGTAATAACCATAGAATGCGGAAGCAGTTGTGCAAGTAGTCCATGTAAAGTTCATGACCCCCAGAAATGTTACAAACGTTGCCACTAGAATGAATTTTGTCCCCCAAGCTAGCAAAACTCTAGCTTGGCACATCCAGCATTGGCATATAGTATGTTGGCCAAACAACGGCTCATCTCCGGCAGTGCTGGTATTGTTTTAACCCTTGGAAGTTTCTGCATGCACCGATACATGTGCCAATCACAGCGGCTGTTTTAAATTAAGAAGGAACGACGCGACTCCCGTATTATTTAATTTTGATTTTAAATATAAGGTGTTGATTTCAAGACACATAATTCCAATTAAAATGAGAAAATGCACGATGGTCTTTCGGTTTCATTTTACCAACAGCAAATCAGTGCCACCAGTGCCATCTATTTGTTACAAAAAGAGAAAAACCTTGGAATTACAAGACCTGTGAGATGGCTCATGTTTTTTTTAACGTTCTGCCACAAAAAAACTAAATGAAACAAAAAGTGCTTGGAAAAGGTTTAGGTTTTTTTCACCTTTTCTTTGCTTTTTGAGGATTTTATGAATTTTATTTTGTCTCAACATTATTTATTTCTGTACTAAAACTATACATTAACATTTTTGAGACAATTAACTTCTCGGTTATTGTGGAATTGTAGTGAAAAAAATTTATGTAATGAAAAAATATTTGTAAAAAAAAAAATAAGCTGGGGTTGTACTAAACAATGACATCAAGCCTTGCCATGAAAAAAAACATATTAGAAAATTATTATATTTAAATTGTAAAGTAGTAAAATAGGCTCAAAAAAAGACACAGACTTCTAAGGGTTAATGCTGCAAACAAGACACGGTCAAGAAAAACATATTTAGTGAGGCATAAGTTATTAACTTAGCTGAGACTTGGCCCAGTTGTGGACCATTAGTCGTGGTGGTACATGGCTCAAGCAACGCCAGATACTAATCTCTTAATTAACTAAACAGTAAGAGAACATCAAAATGTACAAAAAAACACCCAGCCCTTTAAAACCTCTACATCATGATCATTTTAAGATGATTATCCAATGTGTGACAACAACGAGGTTCTCTTAGATCGTTGTGGAATCTTTAAGGAATACAAATAGAGGAACCAATAACTGTCTAGCCAATAAGAATCAAGTAACTGAACTGGATTTGCACAATTCCTAAATAAACCAAGTAAACCAAACAGCAAAGGCAATGTTCTATGTTTTGCCTAAACCTACACATCATTCATCATCAGTGTGTACCCCCAGATTAACCCCATGCCAGGACAAAGACAGATCGAGCTCAATCAAATGCTCAGAACGAGAAAAGTCTTACCTTCTCCATGGCTGATCTGGATCCTCCTCCGTGAGTGAGTGTCTGTGAGAGAAAGCCTGTGATCTCCAGCTCTCGCAGCAAGGGCACGCAAGCTTGTGACACAGCTGAGCTCAAGCTCCACACGGTGACAGCTCTACCTGCGACAGGAAGTAGTGCACACGGCTCACTTTAACCCTAGCAGAGAGTACGATTCTTGAGTGCTCCTCCTCGAGTGCCCTCAGCCGAAGCTGGCAAGCAGATTACCTCACCGCATTCCCAATCCTTCGCTAAGACAGCCACCATGATCTTTCTTCTTAAATAAGCCTCTTCAGAATAATTGGGAATTGGGGAGGGTGGATAATTATTTTTTTTTCTGGGACAATATATCCCCGCCAGCCCTTGTAGCCAAAAATGGAAGGGGAGAGGTGCTGGATGACCTACAATATTTGAGAGAGTGGCATGGAACAGTTTGAGAAGGATCTGGATGAGGGATCACAGCTTCCTCACTTCCTTAGATCAGCACAAGTAAAGGACGCATCCCACTGGATCGGCCCTGCTCCCACGTAACACACTGAATCCAGGTCACTTTTCTCCAGGAGCAGACGGGAACTGATATGAGCTCACACGATGACCTGCAAAGCATGAATTAGATTACAATCAAATCATAATTCTTTTCACTTTGGACAGAATTTCGAGCAATGACTTCAGAATCATTTGGATACCATACCATCAAGGCATCCTCAACTAAAGATATGTCCATCCCTTCCATAGATGCCTGCAGTAGGTAAATTTATTTTTCAAGATTGTAAAACAGAAATTAACACAGAGAAAATGACTAAGGAGTTAGTTAAACCACACCCAAACAACTTCCAAATCCACACCACAAAGTGCTTTTTGGTAGTATTTGTTGGCTTTTGATAATTGTGAGTTGCTTGTGTCTAAGGCAGTAGACCGTTGCGACAACAAAGCAAAGATCATGGGTTTGAATATGAGAAAAAGCAAGAAATGTTCAAGTGCATTCATTCCTTGAAATGTAAGTTTCTTAAAGTGCACTGGTCATTTTTCATTTATTGTGCCGTCAATCAATTAAAAAAATTACAGAATTAACTAAAGGGCAGCAGAGTGGTGCAGTGGGTAGCGCTGTGGCCTTTCAGTTGGAACGTTGCCAGTTTAAGGACCACCGGTAAGATTCCTGGATGGAGTTCTCTCCACGTGCTTGCATGGGTTTCCTCTGGGTTTCCCCCACATTGCTAAAAAAATGCGTCAGGTTAATTGAATACAATCGAACCCTCGTTTATCGCGGTAGATAGGTTCCAGAAGTAGGGACACCATATTTACAGTATTTATTTAACAGGAATTCAGACTTTTAAAACCCTACCTTTACATAGTACTGTTAACAAACCACCCTTTACAGTATTGTACAGATATCTACGATACGTACATACAGGACACAGGCACAAATGATAAGCAATCATATATCGCAACTATTTTTGAAATTTTTAGGAAAATCCACTATGTATTCTCTTATAATATACATATGTAATGGAAAAAATCTGCGAAGTCGTGAATCTGCGAAGTAGTGAGGGTTCACTGTAATCTAAATTACACTTAAGTGTGAATGTGTGTTGCCCTTCAATGGACTTGCGACATGTCCAGGATGTACTCGCTTCTCCCCCAAAGTTAGCTGCACTAGAGCAGACCTCTTTCGGGATCAAATAGGCAAGAAGATGGATGGATGGATGACGGCTGAAATGAGTTTCTAGGTGGCCTTAGATATCCGTCATCAGGGATTTCTTTTTTGATGACCTCTTCCTGAAGGGTTTCATCTTTAGTTGATTTCTATCCTTAATATAGCAGAACCTTGAATTCCGCCATGCGAGAGATTTCCCCTCAAATTCCTTGATCAGAAAAATGCATAATTTCATATAACTTCTATGTTGAGCCAGTCTAGATTCTGCAAACTTTTGCTATAGAGCCAAACTGATATACTGTGTGAGGAATGATAAACAGCACTTTCTGAAAACGTAACAATGGCAAAAATGTGGCAAGAGTAATTCCTCTTTTTGAGGCTTCTGATGGCCAACATTAAGTAACAATTATATCACCAACCCTTGGACTAGTTTTGGGAGAGAAAAGCAAGAACCTACGTTAATCATCAACAATTCTCAATCCAACAATACAATGTGGATCGAGTATTTTGTCTCATGATGGTAACAAAATGGCTTACGTACAGTGAGGGAAAAAACTATTTGAACCCCAGCTGATTTTGTAAGTTTGTTCTGCTCATATGTACACTCTCTTTAAAACAATTGATTTATTAATTTCCTGTAAGTTTAGGGCTTGTATTAGCGTCTAAACATACATAGAATGTATATGTTTGTTTTGATGATCTATTACAGTACTTTTTTCAAGATTTTGTGTGCCACACCAATGCCACAGATGTCACCACAGACCGTCATCAATCCGTAATCCGTGTTGGAAAGCAAGATGTTGAGTCGCTCTGGTAAAACTGCTGAAGTTCTGCGGAAAAGGGGCATTTGCATATTACGTTATAGATAAAATTGATCTTCATTCAAGCGCAGAGTCGATTTTATCGATAAAACCGATTTATCGTCCTGTACTATTTCAAGGGCACTTCAAACTCAATGCTAATTTTGCTTTGATAACATTTAAAATGATTTAATGTATGTTCAAAACAAAGAGGTTTAAAAACCGAAGTCACTTGAACTAATGCAGTAAATGCTTTTACTGGAGCTCTGAAATAATTTTGACAGGCAACAACTGAGGGATTCAGATTAAAATATTTCTTCGCTTGTGATCCGAGGATGAATATTGGACACAGGGTGAGGCTGAGAAAACAACCACAGAGAGATCTATCTCGTTAATGGCGAAACAAAGCAATGGAACAGACATCAGCTATCAAACAGATACAGTACATAACCCAGACTGACACAAATGTCGTGCAGATTCCCGCTAAGAAAGCACCGTGAGTCTGCCTGACAACAACCCCTGCAGCCTGACCTACAAATCTGACAACTCTCTCTTCCTCTCGAGCTGCTCATGGGAGCTTCCAACCATCCCATTCCCCTCTGTGTGCCCACAGACCCACTTTAAACACAATTAGTTTACCCAGGTCGTCTTTCCCTTGTTCTTTGGGCAGACAGGCGTGCATGAGTCTCCTGTCTTGCTTTCCATGCCACTCCATTTGAGCTTTTAAAACAAAGCACTCTCACTCTCTCTCTTTCTTTCTCTGGGAGACAACTCCTTTCCTGCGTTAAGTGAATTCAGCACAAGTGTATTTCTGCCTGAGCAAGCACGGCCATCTCTGGAGAAAGTACATTAATAGAAACTTGAGAGGTGGTTCCTCCCCTGGAAGAACACCTTAGTAACATCCATTAACATCATCGGTTATGAGATCATGACAGAGGAATGGCAGATGTGCCCCTAGTAGATGGGAACATCTGACTGCAGATTATTCAATTCATTACAAGTAAATGTTTATATTAGCCAATTATCACTTTGCAGATTGACGTCTTTAGCATGGAAAGAAAGAAGAAGCCTTTTGGGAGATGTTCGAAACGACTTAAGAGATAATTACTTCCACATTGTGTTTAAAAATGCTTTTGAGGCAGAATGTGCTAACGTCATGAAAAACAAGACAATTTTCATAATCAATTAGTTGTCGGTTAAACCAATTAAGGAGATTTTGAAAGAAATTATCTGTGTTTTTTGAATTGTAAAAAACATAAAAGCACCTCTGGCGCCATTACCTGAGTTTGTTGAGGTGTGCACTGAAGTGTAGAAGATTTGTTCAATGAGAATTGGTAAAAAACGATACGTTAAGAAGAAAAGATGAGCAATTTATGACAACTTCCTTGTTCATTGTGAAACATCGAAATTCAGCAGACCGCCAAGCACGAACCGTTCATGGAAATCAAAAATGATTCACAGTTTAACATTGCAAATGACTTTAGACGAGAGTGAAAGAGGTTAATGGTGATAAAATGAAATTTCTAGGAGATGTTCTTTAAAATCCAAGGCCCTGTTTTCCAAAAAAATTACTTTTTTGGGAGGTCTAGGTCCAGTTGTTTCATCAAATTTGACATGAAATTTCAAACAGTCTGAAATACCGGTACAAAACTGCAGAAAATGGAATATTCCATGTTGCCACTAAGAGGTGCTATAACTGACATTGTAGGTTGCTTCCTGGCAAAAAAGGAGTTTGAAAATGACAGACAAATCTCTAAGAGGAGTTTGTTAAAGTATGACAATCAAAAGTGGCTATTTTTAAAGGTTTTTGCACAATAGTTGACTGTTGTTTTTGGAAACATGATCTATATTACTTATATTTAACTCTTGGTACCCTACATGTGTTCCGAATTTCATTTGCATATGAGAAACTGGGAGCACTACATTAGCTGAAACGTGCATAAGATGCATATTGCCACACCCACTTTTTGACCCTTAATCAGCTGTAAATTTTCATGAATTCTGATGTGTTTGTATGTAATTCTGTGACTTTTCAAGCACGTTAGGCTCCCAAAAATGTACCGGAAGCCATGAAAGAACAATGCTGTTCAATTACAAAACTGTACTAGACACCTTTGGTGCTCAAGCCCCAATTACTCATAATATCTACTTGAAATAACAATTTTGAAAGAATAGACAGTAGCGATCGAGAGAAAATCTCTCAAAAATTTTCACATTTCCAAGCATTCCGGTATAAGCAGAGGCAGGGCCAGGAAGGCAACATTGTGTGTCATCAGCTAATGACGGTCTATAGATGCCATGCCATTACTTTACATGTAGCACCTTTTAGCAAACAACAGATAGACCAAGCATGCACAAAATCATTCCCGGAAGGCCACAGTCCTGCACATTTTAGTTCCAACCCTTCTTCAATTCATGCACCAGTCCAGCTTCAAACAAACCAAAAGGAGCTTAACTCGTGTGATCACCAGTGTCCTGAAGGCTGGAACTGCACAAGGATAAGACATTCCTGTCAATTATCATAAAGATGATTATCTTTTAAGGAAGTCATACGTTTTTATCCCCACATGTGTCCCGAGGTGGATATGCACTGAAGTGATATCCCATTCCTAATATGATGCCAGTCCACCCTTTACTACAGTTTCAACAGCTTCTGAGTTAAGGGTTTTTCCATGGTTTACTTCCATTTGCACCTATGGCCCCCTGCCCACTACTAAACACACCCCACCAGTCACACTTCACGAATGCTAACCCTCAGGTTACAGGACGACCAACTCCACCACTACTGCAACCCAATCTTAGTACTAAATAATCCCAAAGGTAAGGTTGAGGTCGGTGCTGCTGAGTTCTCAGTCAGCCACATCTTCATGGCCCTGCACCGGGGCATTCAGCTATACTGAATCAGAAACGAGCGATCCTCATGCTGTTCCAACAACACTCAAAGCAAGGGACTGTCCAAAACCTCTTGGTATTCAGAGTTTCTATCACAGTTGGAAAAATGCAACCACACAATCGGCATTCTCAAGGTAACTACCAAACCCAGAATGGTCCATCAGATGGATGAGCATGATGAATCACTCAAAATCATCCAGTTATGGTGTGCTTTATAGCACTTTATTGCAGTGATGCATGACTTGAATGCAGTTGCTCTGCCAAAGAAGCCCATTCAAGAAAGTTCTATTTGCAGTGTGCTGAGTCACTGGGGCCCGGCTGAATTGCCCTCCCCCAGAAGAGCGTGCTGACCATATTACAAAAGGAGTCCACGACAAGGCACATTGGTCCAGTAAGCCCGGGAGATGCACCAGCACAGGAAAGATTCCACAACACTGGTCCAGAAACCCACGAGCCACTGGACTCATTGTGGTGAAGGAATCCCAGAGAACGACCTGGGAGCCCATCCTCGCCTGACCTGCTCACTACTAGGAGTCGAACGATTCATCGGATGGCCGAAAATTTGCAACAAAATTTCCTATTTCTTAATACATCTACATCGGCAAATCCGCATTTAGTTACGGTGATTTAGAGTCAGGCACATCCGCGGACAGCCCTGTGTTACTGGTGCACTGGAACGTGCTGCTGCCGCATGTGAAGGACCCTAAGCCAAAACAAAAATTCAGACAGTCCTTAGGAGATAATGGTATGGCTTAAATTGCTTAAAAACGCACCGAGCATTTTTTTTTCTTTTCACGGTGTGCGTAAAAAGATTGAGTTGTTTGGTCACGTGTTTACGGTCAAGAAAGGCAGCAATAGACGGCGCTCGAGAACAAAATTTACTGGCTCAAAATAAACCGAAAAGAAAACCCCCTTTGAACAAAAACCACTGTTTATTCTGCGTCTATTTCTTTTATATCTCTGCAACTTCTCTTTACCCCCTGGATGTGGCACTCATTGCCTGTAGATAATCACAGACGTTATGGCAAAACACACTGGGCGATTGTGACTCAGACACAGATATCTGAGAAGCATCTGGCTAGCCTGTGACTCACAGAGCAAATCATTTGTACTTCAATCTGTGCGATTGTCACATGTGTTTACGAATCCAGATTTGCACACAATTCTGGGCATAAACTCAAAATCGTGTGCCTGAAACCAGCTTTAATAAGTATTTTCAAGAAAATTAATAGTTTGTCTTTATTTTTACAGATCGCTCATCTCTTTTTTTCCATAAACGCGCCTCACACAGAATTGCTTCTGCGCCTCGTGTGGTATAAAGTGAATTGCAGTTCACCGAAGCGCCATCTAGTGTTCAGGTGAGTGTCTGTGCACTCTTTTTTTATGCAAGAGAAAGACGCGGGAGCTCATGACGTAAACGAATAGGTGTGTAAAGGCCTTTAGCGCTTGAGTGCAATATTACAAAACAAATGCGATGGTAAGTCGCCTTGCTCCAGTCTGCAAAGAGGATCCTCTCAAATAGTTACTGGTTTGGGACCTGGCTATAAAACACCTTATCTTTTCCATGTATCTGTTTGGGAACGGCACGACTTGACTCTTTTGGAGTCTTTTCCACTGTGTTCTTTTTATCTGTACTTTTTTCATACCCATTTTGGGTGAGGTTCTATGAGCAATTTAAGTTGGGTCAAGGTGATTCTTTTCTCTAATTGGAAAGAAAATCTGATTGGGGATTTCTGTTGCCAAGTGGAAGAAAAATAGTGTGTCTTGTGTGTGTAGATTTAAGGATTGAAGAAACATTACTTTCCCATTTTTTATCTACTTATACTGTTGTTTTTAAGAGCCGTTGCACAGATTAGGTGTTTTACATGTAAAACTTGCTTCAAGATACGAAATGTTCGATATATGAAAGCCACCCCTGATTAATTTCGTATCTCGAGGTACCACTATTCTAAAAACTATCCAATAGACTACCTACAATGTATTCGGTTGACACTGGGCTTATTTTAAAAATATTTAATGAATATTATTTATTCTTCGAATAATCTAATCGATTTTCATCGAATCTATTTTAATCGAATCGGTCTATAACAACTAAATACATGAAAATGAGATCTTTGGTCAGTCCTACAGTCAAAACAACTTGTTAATGTGCATTACATTTATGAAAAAGCAACAAGGTGGTTTGATCAAATTGTTAACTCTATATAGAAATCTTACATTTTCAAGTTTATTTAAAAAATCGGAATAAAATTAATTTAGAGCTGAAATGGACTCTTTCTATTAGTGCAGTTAAATAGCAAACGCACAATTCTGCCGCAGACGCGTTGAACATGGAAACCGAGCAGCACGTGTGTAAGTTAAGGAGGACGCCAAAATGTGCTCTCTGCACAGCTTTCACAGCTCACGTGTATATTTGTGAAAAGCGCGTTCTAGACCTTAGGTGAGTGTGAAGGTCTATGGTGATAGTGATGAAGGCATGCACATAAGAGAGTTTGAACCGCACCTTGCTTCTCCAGAAGAGGCTCCGATCCAAAAACCCTCCACCTCCTCCTGCAGAGCAGCCGGATGATCTGGTGATTTCAGAACTAATTCATGGTCTAAACATATTCATACCGCTATTGACAAAAGACTTTCCTCCCCCGGGAACAGTATTTCATCCACGCATCCCGTTTATCGATCGCGTAAACGCTCGATCTGATCTAAGGTTACGTGCAGAACTTTGAATGCGGAGCCTCAAAAAAAGCCGCAATCGGCGGGAAATATTTCAGCAGTCAACATCATCAGTCATAACGGAACCGAGCGCGTTATCAATCCCGTCCTTCACATCCCGGGCTTTATCGTAATACGCACCTCGCGTTGCGCACTAAAGTTTTTTCACCTTTGAATGCCACGTGGCGTCCATCCACCAGATGTCGCCATTGCTTCGTTTTGATTTTAAAAAGGCGAGGCACGAGGAGGACAAATATCTTTACGTCAGAGGAAGCAAATACGTTTTCTTCGACGTTTTATTGAACTTTACAACTCGTTTTTATTTACAGTAACAAAACGAATGATGATATTTTTACGTTTAATTCTGAAGATGTCTCATTTTGTAGAGTACCAATTATAAAATAATACTTAAAAAAACTGTTGACACAAATAGTCGTTTTGGTTCTACATCATTGTGGCTTTATTTCAATGCATGTATGACTTATGATAAGGTTGTGCTCATAGGTTTACACACCCTGGCAAAATGTAATCATTTTTGCTTTTATTTGGAATGTATAGGATAGTATCATGACAGGAAGAGAAACGGCTAGAGAGAAGGAAGGATGGGAAATGACAAAGGGTTTGGGATTTGCACTATGTTCTGCTGTAACCCATGACAAACGGACTTGGCCTTGTTCGTGTTGGAATGTCTAGTAATGTCCTTTGTGCAGCTTCCAGGTCGATGAGTGCATTTTCCTCCATTCGCCCCTTTTTATATGGAATTTGCCAAATAATGGCTTTCTCCTGGCAACTCAACCATTTTTTTTCAATCGTGAAACAGCCACTTAAGTTATTTGTGGGGGTTTTTCTGGCAGTTGTAGCAGACGTTTGTTGGTTTCAACAGAATCCCTCACTTTCCTCTTCTTCATCAGAGATTGAACACCTCTGATTGGATGATTCCCATTTCCTTGAAGATATTTGTATGTCCCTTTCCTGTTTTGTACACTTCAACTCCCTTTCCCCATAGATCCTTCGGCAGGTCGTTTGCTGTCATCATCGCTCAGAATTAAGAAATGTCAGCACATCACTGCATAAAAGAGGCAAGGGTCTATCAGGAGCCAGAAACTCAGACCACCACAAAGCAGCATGGTGAAAAGGTGACAACAGTTGGTGGTATTATAGGCATATGGGAGAAACACGCCAATAGCTGCATTTCCATCCACCTATTTTGTGTGCATTTTGAAAACAAAAAAAGGTTTGGTGCATTTCTTGAAAATGACACAGTGTTTTTTACGGTTAGTGTGTAGTTACATTAGTGCCGTTTAATGAAGGCTAAATATTTACTGCATGCATCCCCCCCATTAAAAAAAAAAGCACAGGTGTGTAAAGGCCTTTAGTGTCTGACCAGTACACCCTGATATAGAGATCACCGCCGATGGTAAAAGTTGAATAAATTAAATTCTTGTTTATGTTTACTAAAAACAAATGTTATTCATTTATTCCACACAATGAACAACATTGAATGAAGTAAACAATTTCATGCACGAAACATGCGTGAAGAGCATGACTCAGATGGAACACTTAACAGTACTAACATGGG
Source organism: Danionella cerebrum (assembly GCA_007224835.1). Classification (NCBI taxonomy): domain Eukaryota; kingdom Metazoa; phylum Chordata; class Actinopteri; order Cypriniformes; family Danionidae; genus Danionella; species Danionella cerebrum. The sequence goes on from SRMA01025347.1 coordinate 408,570, forward strand.
TTCATTATTAAAGCAAGGAAAATATAAAACATTAATTTTAGGTTTAGTTCCATTTTTATTTTTTATGCAAAGAGAAACAAGTTAAAGAAACAAGAAGGCTTGTGGGAAAGAAGTGCCCACACTTCGCGTCCCTAAAACCTCTAATGTGCTGAAAAGAAACAGTCGGGAGGAATCCTCTTAGTAATTGAGAAATGACAAGCACCACACATCACATTAAAAAGCACACAATCTGAGCAAATTGCGATTCAATTAAAATGATTAGCCCATTTCCCCCAAATTTCTACGTTTTGGAAAAGTTCCTTATTCATAACAGATTAGATTGTTTAGAGGAGAAGGGAGACGTCACTGCACAAACACATAAAGCTGCCAAAACAGAGCAAAAAAAACAACTATATCTTTGTACATATAGTGGTACCTTGACATACGAATGCTTCGAGTAACAAAATATTCGAGATGCGAAAAAATTCCAAGAAACAAAAAACACCAACAGTTCTGCTCTATTATCCGCTTGTTTAGTCTGGTGATGCAATGCTCTTCCAGGTCCTGGCGCTCCATTCTCCCATTGCAGTTTAAATCAAGCAAAACATTATGTATAGATTACCAGTAATGTGCTAAAACAAATGTTAGAGTCAAGGTGTCGTAAAAGAAATAACGTGGAAAGTGCTGTTCTGTAGCACAACTTAGAGAAACCCTGTGATGCGTTCTCAGAAGCGTCTCTCCATCCCTTCTCACACGCTGGGTATTCTCTCCGCTTGTGCTTGAAACCATGTCTTTTAGTAATTCATGAAATATCTGGAGAAAGTTAACTTTCATACGTAGTGTCGTAATATTTTCTGCCATCCGTTCCACCTCCTCCGACACGTCGACACATATTGTATGTATTACGTACAGTGGTACCCCGAGATACGAATTAATCCATTCCAGGCTCTCAGAAACAACAGTATAAGAAGAAAATCTACACAATGTTAATGTAATAAATGATAATAAAACACAAGCAAAACATGTAATATGTACACAAATGTGAAACCTTACCTTGAGAGTGAAGCGATGTGTCGGAGGAGGTGGAACGGCTGGCAGAAAAAAATTGCGGCACTACGTATAAAAGTTAACTTTCTCGAGATATTTCATGAATTACGAAGAGCAACACGGTTTCAAGCACGAGCGCAGACAGATGGAGAATGCGTCACATGGTTTCTCTAACTTGCGCTACAGAACAGCACTTTCCACGTTATAAACGTTAATTATTTTACGACACCTTGACTCTAACATTTGTCATAGTAATCTATACGTAATGTTTCGCTGCTGTTGTTGAAGTGTTTTGAAGCGCATCAGGACCCGTAAGAGCAACGCTACGTGACCCGGAAGCACAGCGTGACGTCATGACTGCTTGTAGTTGTTCGTATCTTGAATTTTTCTACGTATCTTGAAGCAAAAAATTTCCAGCGAGACCTTTCGTATCTCAAACATTTCCTAACTCGAAGCATTCTTATCTCGGGATACCACTGCATTTTGCTTGTGTTTTGTTCTGTTTTATTGTCATTTATTACATTAATAATGTGTAGATTTAAGGATTGAAAAAAACGTTACATGATTTTTCTCTGGTTTCCCATTTTTTCATCTACTTATAATGTTGTTTTAAATTTTCATTAATTTTGTATCTATGAGCACCACTATATTTGTTTTCAATTAATATGTATTTATGAAAATGGGAAACAAGTGAAACAAATAAAAGCGTGGATCTCTACTCTTTGCCTCTGCTCGACAGCATCCATCACATTACACAGAGAGATGATCATTTTAATTATGAAAGACTTATTTTTGTTAATGAAAAATTATCAAATGCTCACCATTTATTTAACCTTTTTGTAATCTATTTATAGTCACTAATTAAAAATCATTGGTAGCTGGGGGTTCGCGACTGAGGCGTCAAAGGGTACGAGGCTGGAAAAAATTTGGAAACCACTGGTTTAGCACAAAGAAACCAAATCTTATTCCTTTGTATCTTTAATCCAATAGAAATCATGTGGTGGGAGCTGAAGGTTTGAGTTGCCACAAATCCCTTGCATTAAAGTCCACTAAATAATAATCATTCAAATGACTTTTTCTACGATTTCCATCTGTAAAAAATAAACCTAGCATTACATTTATTGATTTATGTACTAGACAAAACACATTTAAGTAAATGTAAAACAGGAAACAGATTTTATAGATTTGTATTTGTTTTGCTTTATTAGACATGGTAAATAAGGCAATCAAAATGTTCAAGTGTTAATAAATGTACAAAATGCAGATGAAGGAGAAATTCTAGCGTTAAATACTACAGAGCCACTGTACATCCACCTGTGGAGTCTCCATTCACAAATCTCATCCACTGATTCAGGAGCTTCTGCTCATTTACCACTATTCGGAATCTCAGTACCATCCTATTCACTCTATAGTGTCATATACAAAGTACCCATGAAGGTAACAACTGAGCTACATGAGAGAAATATGTACAAAAACAACCAAAACTTGGAAAAAAGACACATGGGATGTAGGTCCTCAGATGGGGCAATAGCAGGAATGCTTTTGGCTTTTCATTTGAAGGCGATTTTAGTTCTTTTTATGCAGAAACTTCATTTTGTTTCCTGAAAAAAAGACGTGCATTTATTGACTTGTGTTCGTGAAGTTATCTTGATTAGCCAAGTAACTGTTTTTGCTATACTCACCTAAACCCTTCAGAAACTTGTTGACTCCACTCTGCTCCGTGTCCGGTAACTCCTCCAGATAGTGCTCAACCCTCTGCTCAAATAGACCTTTTTCAATTGACAAAAAAATGTAGACTTAAATTAATTTTAAGGAACAAAAGTGGTGGAATAAAAAATAAAAGTATTTAGGGCTCGAGTACCAAAGGCGAGTAGAACCCTATTGCAATTGCTCAGAGTATTGCTTCAGAACTGGGGAACATTTACGTCTGAAAGGGGTTCAAAAAGTGGGTGTGGCAAAATGACTAGCTCCAAATCTCTGGCTCCATTTACAGAAATTCGGCCCCAAATGTTCAAGGAACCTCCACCATGCTTCACTGTTGCTTCAGACACTCATTATTGGAGCGCTGTCCAGCCCATTGGCAAACAAACCATAAATTACGAAATTTTGACTCATCGGTGCACCTGCTGCCATTTTTCGGCACCCACTTTCTGTTTTTGTGAATATTTTTGGCTGCTCTTCCATAAAGGCCATGCAGTAGATGGGTGAGCCTGAGTCCCATTGCTTTCTGTCATCCTCCCCTTTCAGAGGGTAACTCGCTTGATCTGTCTTGCTTCTGCCGCAGATTCAGTTTGTGCTTCTTAAAAAAGGCACATCTTTAAAACCGCGTTTGCATTGAAACATTTGTCTGAGAGACCTTGTTGATGCAGTAAGACTGCCTTGTGTCTTGTTGCTGTGGTCAATATTGCCATGACAAAAAAATTTCTCAGTGGCAGAATTTGGGTGTTCCTTTGCATTGTTAAGCCTCCTACACCGCTGTTTCTGTTTCCGTTCACAGCTAGGATTTTACTAATGTGTACATTGATGGTCATTAGTACCTGTTTGGTATAATTGATGGATCACACTCCCTAGAAATTCCCTGAAGCTGTGCAAGGGTAGCTAGAAGAAGTGCTAAAACCTAAACCCGATTTACCTTTGGCTCTGCACTTCCTCATCTCTCTGTCCTGGATAAATCCAGCAAACATCTGAGACTCCATGAAGACTCCAAGGAATCGTCGGATGCTCTTGGATGCCACAGACTTGCGGAAGGCCTCGCGCTGGAATATGCGCTCCCCTCTTTCTCCCTGGGTTAGAAAGAGTGAGTAGTGACCGATGGCCTCCAGGAAAAAGCGAATGAAGGCCTCCGACACCACACTGTTTAAAGACGTGGTGAACTCTGTGGAGTAAAAGGAAATGTATTTTATTATCATCTAGCTTTAAAACAAGTATACATCGGTTTCAGCAATTTTCTGGTGTTGAAAATGAAGGATTTAGCCAAAATTGTGTGAAAGAGTAGAATATTTTACTAAAGTTGCTGTGTTGTGTTTCTGAGTTCATTCGTTGGTGTGTAGGGGTGTCTTATTTTGAGAAAAAGCACCATTTTTAGCCACACGAGGGACGGTGAGCTCGTTGGTTGTTGAGGTAGTTCAGTTGATATAGCTTTTGCAGTGTGTCATTGTGTTCACGTTATAATTAATGTTCTGTAAGACGTTTTCTATGCTCCTCCTACCGTTAGCACTTTTGTGATTTTCTGATTATTTCGTCTCTGGGTTTGGTTGAGTCATTTTGCAGCATAGATAATCGTGCTAATAAACGCTGTAAAATCACTATCAGCTTATTGTCTATGATCCCTATTTCTCAGATCACTAGAATATTTCATCTGCTCAGGTGGGCAGGGCAAAATCACTTTCTTCGGGAACGGTTGGTTTTGGATTAAAGTAATGTTAGTTTCTTGTTGAGAACCAAATATTTGTGTTTTTTTTAATTGGTTAAAAATGGCTAAAATATTTCTCTTGTGATGACCATCTGCATCACGGTGTGTCCTGATTGGGTGGTCGCCATGATGTCATCTGCATATATTATAACCAAGGCGATGATGGTAATTAATGTGTGTTATAATGATTATTTTGTAATGAGTAGAGTTCATTCTAAAATTGTGTTTATAATAAACTCAATGAATAGTTACATTTTGACACTTTTGCACATATTTGCTTTTCCACTAGCACTACTTAATGTCTATTTTTCATTTTTATACTGTGTTAGAATGTCTATTTTGTAAATTTGTATTTATATTTTATATTTTATAACCTGTATCTTGTCTTGTCTTGTGAATCTGAACACATTCCTAGTGTGTGCAAACATACATTCCTGGCAATAAAGCTCATTCTGATTCTGATTCACTGACATTGTGTTAAAAAAGGTAACTAAGACTTGGGAGTTAGGTTAACACTAACTAGGTTAGGTTGTACACTCAGATTGAGTTGATTTTAACTACCAGGGAGTTTATTCCAAAAAAAAAAAATTTCACTAAGAGGACAAATTAGCCACCTGCAATGGACTGGCGACCTGTCCAGGGTGTACCCCCGCACATGTGCTCTGGAGATAGGCACCGGCAGACCCCCGTGACCCCAAAAGGGAATAAGCGGGTTGGAAAATGAATGAGAGATCAGCCAATCATAGCAGAGTACAATCAGAGAGAATCGGCTTCCAGTTCTATAGAAATTTGCTGGAAAAGGCAAATGTCTCAGTTGTTTTGTTAAATTTCTAATCAAGAAAATTTAAACTGATCATGGAGTCTGGAACTGCTCAGCTTAAACCAGTACATGATCCCACTATATTTGTCAGAAAACACTTTGTCTCCTTATAGAATCAACATTTATATGAGATACTATACTACAAAATACTCCCACAAATGTGAGCTATTGATTTTGTTCATTTGCACACACACAAAAATAATTTTGCTTCATTCAAGACCATGTTGGAAAAATGTAATACACCCCAATCAAAGTCTTAATAGAAAACCTAAACTTAAGACTTAAAAATCCATACTCCAGCAGACAGGTGACCATAAAAGGGCTTTACTTAAATAAACGCCCCTCCCATTTCATGCTGTCAGCAAAGGCTCCCCATGGAAGAAAAATTTCACCCAAAAAGGTGAGGGCTACAAGAAGATCAGCAAACTTTACATATCACTCTAAATACTATAGCAAAAGTGATCTAGAAATTCAAAAAAGATTGAAGTTCAACCATCTTACAGAAACGTCCAGGCCATCCTTGAAAGTTAACATCTCGACAAAAGCGTCTTCTGTTGAGAAGGTTGAAGAAAATCAGCTGAAGCAGTAGAAACCAAACTGTAGCGGGCATTTCCCGTGACGCCGGGTTATCCTTCACGAAGAAAACCTTTCCTAAAGCCCTTCCACAAAAAAGTACATCTAAATTTTGCCAGGGCCCTTGCTGAAAAAGGTGAAGACTGCTGGGACTCTGGAAACCCAAAGAAAAATATCTGGTGCCTCAGTGAAACATGGTCGTGGCAGTGTCCTGATGTGGGGCTGCAGGAGACCTGCATTTCTTCAATGGCATCATGAACTCAACAATGTTCTGCTCGATACTGAAGGAGAGGATGCTGCATCACTTTTCCTACACGACAATGATCCTAAACACACGTCTAAAGCTCCTGCTGCATTTCTGAAGAAGATCAAGGTGAAGGTGATCAAACGTCTCCTGATCTGAACCTGATGGAACACCTGCAGAGATTTCTGAAGCATCGCTCTCCATCAGCATCCAGCTCTAAAAGAGGTTCTTCTTGAAGAATGGCAAAAGATGGATGCTGCAGTCTGTCGCCAACTTGCAAACCATGCTGCTCTTACAAAACACCAAATGTAGTAGTTTCTGTTGAAGTGAATTTATTTAGAGATTTTGTGATCTAAGTTCAATTGTTAACCTTGATTTATTGGTACAGAGTTAAAAAAATGTTCAATAAAACCGATTAAATTAGGGGGTGTACCCATTTATCACAGATGATCACTGCGTATCCCAGTAACATACTGTGAGATTTTTGTATTGCGGTATTATTGTTACAACCATAGGCTTTACCAATAAAGCACATGCAACATTGCCAAAATTGAGCAGGACGTTTCACCTTCATCTGATTCACTGTCTGAGTCTTGACTGATGATGTCATTCCTCTGTTCGAGAGACTGCTCCAGAGCAGCTTGGAGTTTACGCGGTAGTAACGAGGCTTCATCGTCCATCTGTACACACGAGGATTACAGAATTACTATTAAACAATGTTCATCATTCTGTGCAAACAAAACCATCAATTCCATTCCCCTATTCATTTTATGTTGTTTTAGTCATTCTAAAACTCCTCCGCCAAAGTCTGTCATCAAAGTGGTTGGGGATTATCAACTCCCAGAGCTGTCTCCTGCCTTCAAAAGCAAGACGACATGACTGCGCGCACTGCGTTTCGTCGAAATGTTCTAAAGGTCTTTACACACCAAGAGCGGTAACAATGAACTAACTAATAACAACGAGTTACAATATGAAAAGGGAGAATATTTCATATGCAAATTAAACACACCATTATTTACGTGTCAAATTTGAGTCGAATAAGCAACGGTTTAGAAAAAAATGGCGCTCAAAAACAGATTCCTCGTTGAAATATGTGTGACCTGTACAAAACCAATACGGGTTCAGAAGCAATGTAAATGGTTTTAAAACATTAGTAAATAAGAATGTTGACATAAATGTGCTTCAAAATATAGTTTATAGCGTAATAAACAGCTCATGCTTTGTTTTAACATATCAATATAACTTTACCCCAAATGCTAGTAGTTGACCGGCTAAAAAGGTGCTCGCATTCGCTTTCCATTTCAAACAGTGCTGTCATACTGAAGATCCTCAGCATTTCTCTGTCAGGGTAATGAATATACTGTATCATGTATGGCATGCACCCACTAGGGGGCAACATTGTGTGAGCGATGTGGACTGCGCCTGGAGAAATGCAATAGAGTGAGATACATACGAGTGGTTTTGTGAATAAAACACACGTCACAATAAATGTTTTTCTTGTCATGACATTTTTCAATACACTGTTTGTATCCACAAAACTGATTATGTATGTTTCAACATGTAGAATGTCTATGAGTTGTGTAGCCTCGCAACAATCTGCATTCTGATTGGTCAGATGTGTTTGTTGCTTGCAATGGCTGGGAAAATCGACCTAGGATCGAAAAAAGACAATTTTCGCACTGTGCAATTATTGTCAATGGGGTAATTAACAAGTATTGTTTCAAAATATGTTATTGTTTTGTAATTAAAACGTACGTTAAAATTGTGCCAGGTGTGTAAAGGCAGTTACTGTAGCCTAAAAACAAGCTGCATCATGATTGGTCAGATGTGTTTGTCACCCGCAATGAATTGGAAAATTTAAATAGGATGGAAAAAGATAAGTTACGCATTTTCGCACCACGAAATTACGAAGAAAGGGGGTCATTAACAAGTATTTTTTCGAAATATATTATGTTTTTGTAATATGCAAAGTTAAAATGGTATGTACAGGCATTTACTGTAACCTACCAACAAGCTGCTTCCTGATTGGTCAGATGTGTTTGTTGCCTGCGATGGCTGGGAAAATCGACCTACCTTCAAAAAAGATATTTTACGCCTTTTCGCTCTGCGAAATTCTGTCATTGTCAAAGGGGTCTTTAACTGCGCAATTAGTGATGTAACATTAATAAGTATTGTTTCTAAGTATATAAATCGTACCTGGTGTTCAAAGGCCTTGTGACGCAGGTAAGTTATTATATAAGGGCCTTCTCCGAACGCAGCACCTTCTATTTTTCTTTTGATTTTGGCGCCAGTTTATTAAGAAAGGGATGATTTTGTTTCTTGGACTCAATGAATGGAAACAGTGCTTTATTCGCAAATATTTTATGCAACATTCCAGTCTTGCACATAAATTTAACACAAATCTTTGGATGGAAACATGGCTATTGACAACTGCTAAAACAAAAAGATTGTATAGAGAGAACAAACCTGTCTGATGAAACGATCCGTCCCCAGATCTACCATTAAAGCCTGAAACATAAAGAGAAACAGATCTCAAGATGCTGAGGGGGACCATTCTTTTAATCACTCTGTCACAACACTTCCCGAAGTTGATGTACAACAGATGGAGTTTGACACTCGTTTAAAACCGCAGTGTTTATTAAGACATGCGTTGCAAACTGGCGTTCATCCAGATGAATTCATTGCTAATGGTCAGGTCTTCCATATATAACATGTCCCCCCAAGGAAAGTTTAGAGCACAAGATTCTAGTCTGGTCATCTTAACTTTAGATTCCTGAAAGAAAATTTCACTAAAATGGAACATTCAATCACCGGCCATTTTATTAGGCACATTGTGCTTGTACTGGGCTGGACCTGGAGCTTTCCTGCTGGAAGTACCATCAGAGTATGGGTGGTCATGAAGGGATTGACAGGGTCTGCAACAATACTCAGGAAAGCTGTCGCATTGACCCGATGCTCAATTGGTACTAATGGTCCCAAAGTGTGCCACGAAAGTATCCCCCACACCATTACACCACCACCACCAGCCCGAACTGTTGATACAAGGTAGGATCCATGCTTTCATGTTGCCAAATTCTGACCCTACCATCCGAAAGGCGCAGTTCAGTCTTAAGTTACCGGTGCCTTTCTATCAGCTCGAAACGGTCTGGCCATTTTTCTCTGAGCTCTGGCATCAACATCACCCACTTGAAATTGTCTGTTGGTTTAAAACCATTCTCTGTAAACTCTAGAAATAGTTGTGCTCGAAAATCCTAGTAGATCCACAATTTCTGAAATACCCAGACCAGCCCGTCTGGAACCAATAACTTCAATGACTTTTCTTCCCCATTATGTTGCTCGGTTTGAACTGCAGCAGATCGTGTTGTTAATTTTTAAATGAATTGAGTTGCTGCCATGTGATTGGCTGATTAGAAATTTGCGTTAACGAGCAGTTGGAAAGGTGTACCTAATAAAGTGGCCAGTCAGTGTAAATGTTCAATGTTGAGGCATCTTCTCATAGTAAGAGCATATGTATACTGCTCAAAAACAAGATCAGCAAAACACACAAAACGGTTGTGACAAAAGTGTCCGTACCTCCTCCACAGGAAGTTCCTTGAGCTTTGGCAGCGAGCTGGACAGAATGCCCACTAAAAAGGGAGTGGGACAGCAGACGATGTCCACCATAGAGGTGGGCAGCACTGGGATAAACGTATGCTGCCAGGAAAATGGGTACAGCAAAGCCACCACGGCATGGACACAGCTGGAAAGTGTACTGCACAGGAAAGAGAGAAGCAGGAAGTTTTCAGAAAAAAAATCTTTCTTACCACTGCAGCAAATCCCAATGTGGAAAAGTATTTTTAAAAAGGTTTTATTTTGAACTTTTGTCATAATTTTCACACAGTGACAGTGGAATTTGTTACGTAAATAAAAAGCCTGTAGAAAGAACAGCCTGAAGTAACACCACATGATAAAAAGTCACATGATCTATTTTTATCACATTCTTTGGCAGAAATGGCACAACACTTTTTTGTGGTAGATGCATCAAACTGATAAAACAGAAGAAAAGAATGAGTAAGTAACAATTATTACCCGCCCAACTGTAAGCATCTTATGAATTTTTGGGAGGCACACAATCTACTTAGTGAATAATTAGTGAAAGTGACCCATACGAGGAATGTGTGCTCTGCATTTCACCCATCCAAGTGCACACACACAGCAGTGAACAAACACCCGGAGCTGTGAGGGAAACTGGTGACTTGCTCAAAGCCACCACAGTAATGGTTGTCACAAATGGGAGAGAGTTTTCAACACTATAAAAGTCAGGTTTTCAAGTTGTTGGAGACTGCAGATATTGATCCTGCTACCTCTCGCATGCTTAGTGGGGGTTCTACCATTTCAGCTAAGTTCACTGCTATATATCAAAAAAGCTTCATGTAACTTAAGGCCTCTACACAACGATGCAAACGAGTGGCACCAACGAAAAAGAGTTCCACACCGCCATATCGGATCTGTTTTTCGCAATGAGAACGACCACTGAATGCTGGCTCTGTTGATGACGTAAGTAAGACGTAAAAGAGCCGCTAGGTGGTGCTTATCCCACATTTTTATCCAGACTTCACACAGGAAACGGGAAAGAACTTTCCCCACGAATCCTCTCTTTTCTCCACATTTTTGTTAAACAGCTTCCTGTGATCTATCTAACAGCTTCACTAGCTGTGTCCCAATTCAGGTTCTAAAAGCCTACGGAGGGTCCTTCCTACCCAGCCTTTAAGAGTACAGCTTTGGAGGTTCCTCCAAAGGATACAAAAACACTTGGTAAAACGGGACGGTCTAGCCTCTTATTCTTCTTCTGTTGTTTTTTGGTAGTTTGCTTATGGTGCATTAGCGCCACCAGCTGGATCGGTAGTTTGGATCTCGAATTGAACGAATGAAAATTTATATTTTTCTTTAAGTGATTCTTTTATATTTATGTTTTGTGTTCTTTCATTTTTTTTATTTATTTTCTAGGGTTTTAGGGTTTATTTGTAACTGTATAAATAGTTTTTTGTAATTCTTTCTTTCAAAAACATGCTCTGTATTTTTGTGTTGGTTGCATTGGTCACATTTCCCTCTAGGAATTATTTTCTATTTTATGTTGTGTGTAATTTGAACCAGTATGACGTTCTAACTTCATTCTGTTTTCGTAAGTTTTATAAACTCCTTCGTCTGCTTTTTAAAAAATAAAGACATCCACCAATACTTTATTAACATTTAGTTGGCTGCGTGTGTGAATGTTTAAAATAAAAATATGTTTTACAATTTGCCTATCACTACCAGCATTTAAAGCTTGAATATACTGTCCTTTATTTAAAAAAAAGTGTTACTTACATGTGAATAAAAAATTCAAGTGTGTTTTGTTTTGATTTCAATGAAAAAATGTGAGGCATTCTCGCGATGCATCCTCGGAATTCACGTAAAAGTAGGACGCATTTCAAGGGTGCATTTTAAGGAACCGACTTTTGCAGAAGTGAGACAGCCTTGGCGCTCCATTGTGATGTAAGTGGCCTTAAAATGCGCACGTGGGAGGATGCACACTTTTGGATTGGCACACAGCAACTCGAGTAATGGGTCCGGCTCCTCCAGCATCACAGAACACCTGAGATCGTAACATTTGGCTTTTATCAGGTAATCATGCTGATTCTTTCTGAAATTAAGTGCCCGTTACATATCTGCTCAAGCTCGGTTTTCATAGTCGACATACACCCAACAACCCCAACAATAACTCAATATAAACCGTATGTCAAACAATGTAACAAAAAACAAACTTAATCCGATTTTACATTCATCATTTTCCCTGAATCACCATCCCGTTGTACTGACAAGTACTGACTACACACAAGGCTGTGTCTTCAAGATGGTAAGGTAAAGGTTGTCTCATACTGGCCTGCCACATTCCAGCCTTAAGCAGTGAATTTCAAACAACACATTTGCAGATTACACTGCTCAAATCCCTAAATTACAAGATGACGTTAAAGCACAAACATCACAGTGGCCTTCTCACGGTCTTCAGCTTGTTGATAAAGCCTGACCCTTTTTTCTTCTTGCCCACATCTATCTCGGTCCCATCCTCCACAGTACACAGCAGACAAGAAAATAAACCATCAGAAACACACTGACTCCATTCAGGAGTTTAAAAGGGCCTGGGGTCTCATTTATAAAACAGTGAGTAGAATCCTGACTAGAAGTAAATGTACGTCAGAAAGGTCAAATTTGTCTCCGCTACAAAAAAATATGACAAAATCATATTTATAAAAGCGTTCGAACGCACACTTGCAAGTAATCTTACTTTTATAAATCACAGATGGGACGCAAATGTGCGGAGTTCGGTGGATATGGGTTTCCGCCACAAACACGCCTTGTCCAAACCATATATAGGCATGGGAATTTTCCTATATAATACTATATAATACTATATATAACTTTTAAGAGCACATGTCATACTTCAGTCCCGCACTTGAGGCTCGAGGTTCTTCTTCCAATGCGGATAACACGTGTGTAGGAAATGCGTTGAGACTGCTAAATCTTTGCAATAAATAGCCGCATTTGCTGTGTTCTCTCTCAAACGGTCTCCAGTGTTTACTAGAAGGTATATTTTTACCATAACAGGGCTAGGCCGAAGCCGCGGCCTCTCTTACGCCTCTCCTATGGCCGTGACCGCCCTCTGCTCCACAGCGCTCTGCATTCGCCGTATAAGACGCATCAACTTTTCCCCCTCAGTTTGGGGAAGAAAAAGTGCGTCTTATACGGCGAAAAATACGGTAATACCTCAAATATCCACAGGATGTCAAAAAAGTTTACGTACGCACACTTCATATTCTGTGATTTCAAGTGTTTTTTATATAAATAAGCAAAAAATGGAGTATGCCATTTTTGGGTCTGTTTGTACGTGCACAGTCGTGCAAATGAGACCCCAGGATTGAAGCCAGTAATTATATTTGGTAAGTAAAAGTAGTTTCTTTTAGTGTAAATTAATATGAGCTATTTAATTCAGTAGCGTTTCATTATAAAACATCAGCGTAAATGATATTTCTCAGGATTTGATGACAGTTCAGTGCAGCTGTCAATCACATGGCCCCGCCTACTTGTTTAAGGAAAAATTGAGTCATTGTAAGTCAACCATTATACATTTAGAAAAGCCAGTAAAAAAGCTTGAAATAAAATGCTGTAATACCATTTACGAAAACTCTCAAAATCCTTCTTAAAAAAAAAAGTAGGTTGGTAGTTTAGATCAGGATTTTAGTTTATTATTAACAACTCTTTAAAAAGTATTTTACTTAATGGATGATTTCATTCCAAACATGATGAAATGGTAGATTTCTAGTATTGTTGAATTTACCCACAATCATTTAATCCACAGAAAAAGTTGTAATCAAATTAAGGCATTATAAACCATATGAAGACATCCCCATCGGTACATAAGGGTTAATTTGGATGTAGTACTATTCCATCTCACACCTCTAGCATAGCACTGAGTGGGTGTGAAAGGAAAAGTTGATTTTAAAAACCTAGCCACAGGCAAGAACAGCAGCATTCTGATAGATGATACTTGGAATGTCAGCAATACTGAGGCCTCAGAGGCAGAAACTCATGGGAAAAACAGAACTCTAGACCAGTCCAAACACTACTCAATGTTGCTTGTACCCTCCAGGAAACAAAGGAAATCTGCTGCTTGCTGCAAATACTGACTGCATTTATTTGATATTTTTATACATTTTTTGCAATTTTCGATCCATTTTTGGGGCATAACAATTAACAATTAAATTTTTGCTAAAAAACTAAACTAACTAACTTAAAATCTAAATTAAATAAAGATCCTCAAACTTTTTCCGTTGTCTCACAGTTATTGTGGTATGCCATCAGCCATTTACTCACACTCATATAATCCGAATCAAGCCTGAAACATGAAACGTCCTGATAATGAACTCATATATAGTTCCTATTTAAAAGAGTTACATTTTTTTAAAGATCAGTTGGAACTTTGATATTTTGCTGTCGCTCCCGATCATTTCCATCATCTACTAGGTTTGCTGGACAAGTGGCATCCTGTCACCGTACCATGCTGGAGTTCCCTAAGCTTCTGAGAGTGCCCTGTTTTTTCAAACGTCTGATTTCTACACCTGTGACGATGGAAGTGGCTAGAACATCCAAAAACCTCAGTGAAAATATTCTCAGCATCCATTCTGAAATGTAAGGTAATTTATTGGCAACTGAGAAAAACATTGGTTTGCATTTTCTGAACTGGGACACAGCAAAATTTTCAAATACAGTAACAACGAAAACAAGGCACAGATTTCCAGGTTTAACCCTTATCTGTCATTGAGCATGTTTTCAACCACTTTATGGTGATTTTGCCCACAACTTTTTGTCTGTTTCATCAAGTTGAATGATTTTTGATGACCAATATTATTTTTATACATATTTGAAGAAAATGGTTTGAAATAAAAAAAGCACTCCTGGCAAACTTACTACGCTTAGTTGATATCCGTGGCTCTTGACAGGCACGAAATTCAGATCAATATAAAGTGGAATGCTTCGAGTTACGAAGTGTCTCGCGGGAATTTTTTTGCAACGAGATCTGAAGAAAAATTCGAGATACGAAGAAACACAAACAGTTCTGCTCTGTTATCCACTTGTCTGATGTTGTGCTGAGCTTCCGGGTCCTGGCGCTCCATCCCCCCATTGCAGAAAGTGCGCTTTAAGGGGCTGATACGCCTTAAAATACTTTAAATCAGTTTTAAATTGAGCAAAACATTATTTGTAGATTAACAAAAGTTAAGAGTCAAGGCGTCGTAAAATAAATAACGTTTATAACGTGGAAAGTGCTGTTCTGTAGCGCAACTTAAAGAAACCCAGTGACGCGTTCTCAGAAGCGCTCTCTTCAGCCCTTCTCACACGCTTGATACTTTCTCCGCTTGTGCTTGAAACCGTGTTGGTGTTAGTAATTCATGAAATATCTCGAGAAAGTTAACTTTCATACGTAGAGCTGTAATGTTTTCTGCATCCGTTCCACCTCCTCCGACACATCGCTTCACTCAAGGTAAGGTTTCACATTTGTGTACATATTACATATTGTGCTTGTGGTTTTATTCTGTTTTATTATTATTTATTACATGAACAATGTGTAGATTTAAGGATTGAAGAAACGTTACTTGATTTTAATCAGTTTTTTTATTTTTTTTTTTTACTTTTGTTTCTGAGGCGTTTTACATTTAAAACGTGCTTCGAGATACGAAATGTTTGAGGTACGAAAGTCCCCCTGGAACCCCTGGGGTACCACTGGGGGGGATATTTTTTTTGCATAAATCTCTTCATCTACTTCAGCCCTAATCAAATGTATTATTTTTTTTATCCAGAATTTTTCCTTTAATTGCCAAGATCTTACATGATGCCAGATTTCAGAAAAAAGCAAAGAAATAAAATGACTTATTTCCTATATATACCTTTTATCACAGTCTTGGGCATGTCAAACATTTGTAACAACATTGGCGTCGGTGGATTTTTCGTTTTTGTGTAGTACCAGATTTTCATTTTTTTCACCCACATCTAGTGTTTGCAGTGGTGCACAAAGTACATAAAGCAAGTGCTTGAGTAAAAGTAGAGATACACTGGGTAAAATATTACTCCAGTAAAAGTGCTCCCTTCAGAATTTCACTTGAGTAAAAGTACAAAAGTATTTGCCTAAAAATATACTTCAGTATGAAAAGTACTGTGACTTCATTACTACAGACAAAAGTGTGCAAATATTTATCAAATTTCCTTTTAAAAATCTGTGGCACTGTGGCTTTTCATTATAAGGTAACTGGTTCGAGGACATTAGTTGGGTTCTAGGGAGGCTTTTGCAGGTTCTTCCTGGGCTTGCGCAGGTGACATTCGGGGGCTCCAGATTACCATTTACAGATTCCCATAAAAATGTATGTCGTTTGTAGAATGAAGCTTCTCTACATCTTTTTCTGACAGCAGCAGAAACTAATGCTGTAGCAGTGATTTTCTTCTCAAGTTGAAATGCTTTTAGACAGTAAAAAGCACAGGACTCTGTTAACACAGCGGTTGTAATGAATCGAAGTGAATTCTTTACATAAATTATCTTGCCAATGTAGGGTTCCTCCTCAATCTTCTGCTCTGAGCATCCCCAAAATTATTTATAGCTAATAACCTTTTATTGTTGGTGCTTTGTTCAGTGCTGCTGCTTTTCAACACACAAATATCTTTTTACATCAACTGTAAGCTTTTTTAATCGTTGTTATTTGTAATAAAAATTATTACCATGACAATAACAGATTATGCTTCTGATTAGAATGAAAGGTGTCAAAGATTGCAGTTCTGAGAGTGTCAGGTTTCTGAAAAGGAAATGTTATGCATCTCTTTTGAGTAACTTGAAGTTTTTCTTGTCTAAAGATGTCTTTTATGGTCTTTTATTTTAATCACATACAGAGATGTAACAGAACTCAGCCAAAACAATATCTAAACTACGAGCGCAGCTCTCCTTTTTTCCATCAACAGTCTCTATTTCACGCGTTATCCGCTCATTTATATAAAGGAACGACTGATTTCTCAAAATGCAGATGAGTAAAAAACAAAATATTTGACTTTGAAATGTAGTGAAGTTAAAGTAAAAAGTCTCCCCAAATTAAAATACTTGAGTAAAGTATAGATACTTGGAAAAAGCTACATTTACTTCCATTATAATGACATTTTTTGCAAAGCCATGACACCAAATAATTATTAATTGTTGGTGGTCATTCATGTTGGGAAGAGGTAAAATATGAGATTTATTATCACAAAAAACCATTACACCTTGAGTTAGGCCTGTGAAAAAAAAAAGCTTAGTTGCTGACTGGTATGGGAGAATAATATTTAGTGTCGTGGCACCGCAATCAAAAAAGGTCGTTATAATGGAAGTCAATGGGGCACAAATAATAAATGAGGGAGAAAAAAATGAAAATCTGGTGCTACACAAAAACTAAAAATACACCAAAACACAAATGCTGTTCCTAATGTTTAACATGTGCAAGACTGTGATAAAAGGTAAATAGAAATCCAGGCCACAATCTTTTTCATATCGGAAATAAGCCGTTTTCAGTTGTGAAATCAGTGACATCATGAAATATCTTGGCAAATAAAGGGTAAAAATCCTGGATTAAATAAAAAAGAGCAGTTTTGTTTAGAGCCGAGGTAGATAAAGAGATGTGTGCAAAAATATGAAATAAAAAAAAATCCAAATAATCAACAGCCACAAACAACACGAAAGGACAGTGAATTTGAACAATGCACAAGGGAAAACATTTAATGTAGCAATATGCAAAAAAAAATCATGCGATAAATGCATGGTTTACCCCGACACTAGGTGAAATATTTATTTCATTAGTAGCGAAAGCTGCTCGACCCCTCAACAACTCGCTCAGGAGCGTCATCGGGTATGTTTGTGACTCCAGAACATTTACTTTCACTAGATATTTTAAAATGTCTAATCCTGCGATGCTGAGCTTTCTTTCAGTCAACTCCCGAGCAGCGGATATTTGTATTACGCTAAAGAAGCACACATTGCAGACAGACTTATTTTTGGAATGGGATTGTTGTGGACTTTCCCAAGAGAGTGGCAGAGATGTCCTTGATGCTGGAGTAAGGAGGGTTTTTCTTCGTTTTTACACCGCATTTAATCCACCTAATGTTACTGGGGCACTCAGAAAACAATCCCATCAATCCACCTATCCTGTTTTGAAGAGAGCCAAGCCCATGGAATGTCAACAGTTGGCTTAACAACATCAAATGGTGTAACTAGAGCTCCATCTATTGTGATAATGGGCGTGATCAAAACGCAAAGAGCATGGTTTCAAAGAGCGACTTTCAATGGAAACAAATATTTAACGAGGAAAACCTTTAGTTAATTTTGAGTCACGGAAAACGAAAAAACTTCAAGCGGACAATGAAGAGTACAAAAAGTGAGGAAGAGCATAAACTAGGTCACTGCCACCAACCTTGTTTACATACAGCTGAACAAATAGTCCCTCAAAAAGATTTTGAAAAACAGAACCTGGTGAACAGACTAAAGCAAGACGCTAGAACTAAATAGCATTTTGATTTTTATTAAGTTTTATTGATAAGAAAATAAGACTTTATTTATTTTAAAGTAATTTAATTATGGTATTCATGTTAATCTATCTGTCTCTCCCAATACATCCTGTATATAAATGTCCATGTGTTTATAAATGATAATAATAATAATAATAATACAGTTATGCTCATAACTTTATTTTCTGCAAATTTTCAGATTCCTTAGCTATTTTTCAGAAAGTTTGAATGATAACACAAAAGCATGTTTTCCACGTATATTGTGGGCCGCTTTTTGGTGATTTTGGGCCGATAACATGCTCAAAAACTGACGCAAAAATGTCACGTCACCTCGAATTCCCTGCTTGGAAACAATGTTTGTGCAGAAAATGCTTCTGGCTCCTGATAGACCCTTGCCTCTTTCATCCAGTGATGCGCTAACATTTCTGAATTCTGAGCGATCAGGAGAGCACAAGAGCCATCAAAGGATTTATGAGAAAAGGTTGAATATAAAAAGATATAAAAAGATCAATGAACAGGGAATCAGCCAATCAGCAGTCTGCAAACTCTGATGAAGAAGTGGGGGACTATGTTGGAGAGAAGTCAACATGAATGGAACACCCTCCCAGCTGTTAAACATGGCAGTGGGATGCTGATGTTTTGTGGTTTGTAGTCTAAAGGCACTTGGTCAGAATTGATGGAAGACGAATGCAGCATGTTCTTAAATCAGTCCACTCCATCAGTCTTATCTTAAGGGATACGGAATGTTAAATTGCAAAGCTTTTTTTTAACTTCAATAAACTATACAAACACAGTCGCAGTTGTAAGTCAACATTTGACCATAAACAGGAAGTAGTTATAAGTCATAGTGCACATTGCAACGAACTGGTCACAGAGAGGCCCTTTGATCGATGCTTGCAGCTGTGATTATTATTATTAAAATGTGAAACTTAAAACTAGGATGTTTTGTGCCCCCCCTCCAAAAAAAACAGGTTTAAACATAGTGAATTAACAAATTTAACGAAAAAGCTATTTTTATCTTTATATTGTTCTGAGAGTGGTGTTTTTATCAGAACTTAACATTGTTTTCTTAAAAATCAGATATCTGTAATATTCTTGAAGTAAGAAACTGTTGAGTCAAACTTCTGGTTTTAAGTTAAGTGGCAAAATCAAAAGCTTGTTTTACAAAGATTCTTGAATCAAGCAAATAAATGATCAGAATGTACTTTTTTGTACAACAAGAAAATTAATGTTACATTTTCTCAAAATGAGTTTACTCTTCTCCTTCTTTTCCTTTCGGCTGTTCCCAGTTCAGGGGCCGCCACAGCGAATCCTCTGTTTCCACCTAACTCTGTCCTCAGTATCCTCTACTCTTGCACCAACTACCTTCATGTCCTCTTTCAGCACATCCATATATCTCGTCTTTGGTCTTCCTCTTGACCTCCTGCCTGGCATCTCCATCTCCAACATCCTTCTACCAATATAACCACTATCCCTCCTCTGCACATGTCCAAACCATCTCAATCTGGCCTCTCTGACTTTGTCTCCAAAACAACCAAACTGAGCTGTCCCTCTGATGTGCTCGTTCCTAATCTTGTCCATCCTCGTCACTCCTAAACTGAACCTCAACATCCTCATCTCTGCCTCTTGTCTCTTCTTCACTGCTACAGTCTCTAACCCATCACACAATAACAATCATAGCTGCTCTCACTACTGTTCTGTACACCTTTCCTTTGATTCTATTCAAAACGAGTTTACTCAAAACTAGATAACTCTTCTTAAATTAGGAAAATCAAGATTTTTCAGCTTAGATCTCAGTTTTCACAGTGTGTGAACCAATGACCGATGGGGAAATGAAGTGGAGCAAAAGCAGGAAGCTCCCAATAAAGACCGCAACAAACATTCTCAGAACCACCACTGGTGGATTAAAGGTAACAATTCTGGAACTATTTTCAGTTTAAAAACAGGTCAGTTGTTTCTTTAAATGTGTGAATTTATTTTGTCTGTATGCTCCTGTATTTACTCCCAAATTAAAGTGTTGCTGACTTTTAACTTGTATCATATGAATAAAAAAAAAAAATCACATATAAAAAAAATATATACTGTTCTTAGGAAAAAAGGGGATTTGTTTCAAAACATTTTATTAAATTCATCAATTCACTTTGAATAAAGTTAAAAAACACAGATTTAATTATTTTTCAGTGCATTGTGGATGGCAATATTTAGTGGTGTCAAAGCAGGAAGTTCCCATAAAACCCATAACAAACATTCTCAGAACCACTTGTACCAGAGGCTGTATTTTAAAGGTAAACTATTTTGAGCTTCAAAGCAAGTCAATTGTTTCACTTAATGTGTGAATTTAGGTTTAGCTGTGTGTTTATTTGTATCCCATCATGAATCACCAAAGACAACAACCTTTTTGGTTTGATTAACCTTTATATGTGAAATGTTTAAATAAAGTTATGTCAGTGAACCAAAATCTGAGCAAATCTGAAAATGCCTGAATTTAATGATTTTCTTATTTTGAGAAAATATTAGCTGCATTTTCCTAAGAAAAAAAAATGCTTATTCTGATCACTTACTTGCTTTAATTAAGAAACTAGCTTTAGATTTCAACACTAAACTTACAAGAAACAAGAAATTTTGACTCAACAACTTCTTACTTGAGTACAATATTACGAACCCCTCTCAGAACAAGAATAAAAAGCTTAAATTTGGTTCAAATCTTCTTTGATCAAGCTAAAAGCCTGACAATAAGGAAAGCAAATTTGTTTTCATAAAACAAGGATCTAAAAACAAAGGATTTTAAGTTCCTATATTTGTCGATGAGTGATCAAAATCAGCGTTTTATTAAATTTGTTCATTAGCTGCGTTTAAATAGTGACAGTGTAAATTTTTAAGCAGATTTTTCTAGTTTTAAGACTATTTTAAAACACTAGTTTAAGTAAGAATGTCCTGTTCTAATACTGTTTTCCCTAAAAATATATTAAAAAGAAATCAGGTTAATTTTAAGCTATCATATTTAGTTTTCAGATTGTTACTATGTGCAGACATTCTTAAGGTAGTGCTGTTTTTCTTACAATTAAACATTTCCTATAAACTAGTTTTAAGCACAAATGTCCTTGTTTTAATAGTTTTTCTTCGAATAACGTTTTATTAACAAAAAAATTATAAACAGTGGTACCTCGAGATACGAATGCTTTGAGTTACGAAATGGTCGAGATATGAAAGGTGCCACAGGTAATATTTTGGTTCGAGATACGAAAAAATTTCCAAATTACGAAAAAAACCAATAGTTCTGCTCTTTTATCCGCTTGTTAAGTCTGACGTTGTGCTGCGCGTCCGGGTCCTGGCGCTTCATTCTCCCATTGCAGACAGTGCTGAAAGGGACTGATACGCTTTAAAACCTTTCAGTGGTTTTCTTTTTTTTCATCTACTTATTCTGTTGTTTCTGAGAGCCATTGCAAGGATTAGGCGTTTTACATGTAAAACTCGCTTCGAGATACGAAATATTCAAGATAAGAAAGCCACCCTGGAACGGATTAATCTCTGGGTACCACTGTAAAACCATTGAAGCTGCTTTGCCAACAAGCCTTCTTTAATTCAGAAAACTTTGAGCTGCAAAGCATTCAAATCTGAACTCTGTGTGGCAAAAATGGAGTAAAAAATGCACAAAACAGCTAACCCTTATCCAAACAGGCTAACCATGTAACATCTGTCATCCTGGGACAACATCAGCGCTGATTTGAGGAAACACGCGCAGTCACTCACACAGGAAGTGCATTCTTTCCTTCACAGTAACTGCCCACCCCACGTACCCCGCTGCTGTTTGTTTAAACTGTCCGATGATTTGTGGAGATTAAGCTTTGACAAATAACTGACTCCCTAATGGCACCCCCCATGTCCTGGCTACACGATTCTGTGACCAAACATAAAGGCTCCAAGGAGAGGAAGCCAAAACCTCCAGCAACCAAACTGTCCTGAACAAAACCCTCTCTCTGCCCTGACCCACTTTGGATTGCCAAGAACTCCTGGGAGTTTAGTGCTTGAGGGTGTAGTCTCCTCTGATGGATTTAGCAGTGGCCTGCACGGGTTACCCACCTTACCCAAAACCACAGTACACAAGCTGCTATTAAACATATGCGCTGGTTGTAGGGGCACTGGGCCTGAAAATAGCTATTTTCTGCGCAGTTCAGCCAAAACCCAACACTGGTTGGAACCTTCAGACCAATACTATGACTGGTATTTCATTCCAAATCCTGATGGTGTCTGGAAGAATTGTGTTTTCAGAAACTTCCTTCTCTAATCTGAGCAAACTGGAAAACCACCACCACAAATCCCAGACAAGGATGAAAAAGCAATAGCCGTAGAGATAAAAATCATCTTGTAGCAGATGTTGCTTTACGGGCCCCGCGTGAGCGAACGGAAAAGTGGAAGTGACACTGCACATGAGTGAAGAAATGCTCATTGAGAACATCTGCTTTTGGGACACTGCTGTTGTCAGAGTGGTCCGCTTGTCTTTGAAACGCAGTTCTTGACCATGTTTGGTCTGAAAAACTTTCTCATGGGAATGAAGAGCTTGGTGCAGAAGTTGTTATGTTGTCTACACTTGACGGCTCACGTTCATTGGCTCAGAGGCTCTGGTTGCTTGACAACTCAGACACTTGAGCTAACACACAAGAGTGTCTCACCTCAGCTTGTCAGCCACAAAGATGACCCTTCGTTCCAGCAGCAGAGAGGCAAAAACACGGACCACCTGTCTCACACTCAGGCAGTTAAACAGGCTTTGGAAATCCACATGCTCAAGTCTAGAGTCCATGGGCCTCCTTAACTCGATCACCTGAGAAGAAAAACATAACAATACATTTAATATTGTTTAAAACACCTTTAAATAACTACACAATGGCCTTCTCCAATGTGACCCTTGACCCAAACCTCAATCAATACAAAGATTTAAAAAACGATATAGATATGACAGATTTAAGTTGAATGTGTCACTAAAGGTAAATTATTACAGAAAGTAATTTAGCTAAAAAGGTTTTCTTTAATGTGAATGAACTTAAACGGATGATGTTTAAAAAGGACACTGCCCTCATTCTTCAGCAAAAGTGTAATTTTGTTTCATGAAGAACCATTGAGTGCTTCCAAAAATAGAGCTTTTGTTTCATGTAAAGAGAATAATTTTGCATTTGAAACATGTAAGACACAGTGGAATTGCAGTAGTAGAAGTAGTAGTAGTAACATAAGTAGTTGTAGTCTTAGTAGTAGCAGTAGTAATAGTAGTAGTAGTAGTAGTAGTAGTAGTAGTAGTGGTAGTAGTAGTAGTAGTGGTAGAAGAAAAAGTAGTCTTCTTCTTCTTGTTCTTATTATTAGTAATAGTAGTTGTAACATAAGTAGTTGTAGTCTTAGTAGTAGTAATAGTAGTGATGGTGGTGGTAGTAACAGAAGCAATAGTATAAGCTATTATTATTATTATCATTATTATTACTATTATTATTATCATAAGTAGTAGTAGTAACATAAGTAGTTGTAGTCTTAGTAATAGTAGTAGTGGTAGTTGCAAAAATAGTAGTAGTAGTAGTAGTAGTGGTGGTGGTAGTAGTAGAAGAAGCAGTCTTATTATTATTATTAACAATATTAGTAGTAGTAGTAGTAGTTGTAACATAAGTAGTTGTAGTAGTAGTAGTAGAAGTAGTAGTAGTAGTAGTAGTAGTAGTAGTAGTAGTAACATAAGTAGTTGTACTCTTAGTAATAGTAGTAGTGGTAGTAGCAGAGGTAGTAGTAGTAGTAGTAGTAGTAGTAGTAGTAGTAGTAGTAGTAGTAGTAGTGGTAATAGAAGAAGCAGTCTTCTTATTATTATTACTAGTAGTAGTTGTAGTCTTAGTGGTTGTAACATAAGTAGTTGTAGTCTTAGTCATAGTCTTATTACTAGCCATAGTCTTATTACTAGTAGTGGTAGTAGCAGAAGTAGTAGTAGTCATAGTAGTAGTGATTTTTTTTATATAAATGTAAGCATTTTTACGCTTTGCTTAGAATTCCATTTTTTGGAGTGGATTTAGTTGAAAAGGACCAGTACTTAATTACAAATACAATATTTTACATTTAAACCAATTCAAATCCAGTCAAAAAAGGACATCACATTTTACACATTTTTTTTTCCAAATTGTACTCAATTTATTCCGCGATTTATTGGTCATTCATTGAAATGTCATTAAAGAGGCATGTTTTATGGTTTCAATTTACCTACGTCTGCAGAAATACATACAGAGAAGCATCTGACCTCATTTCCTGCTCCAGGCAGGAAGGTTTTAACTTTTATGGTTTTGCCTGGTGCTGGGAAAGGAGATTCCATGACACTCCTCATGAAGGGATACACCAGAGCAGCCGATATACCTCGTCTCCTCTCCACTTCATCCAATATCTGTGAAACAAAATTAAGAAACTGAAAATAAGCAGAGAGTAAATGTAGACAAAGGATAACGTTTAATTTATACTTCTGCGAAGAGCCAACAAGCATAACCTACGTGAGTAGCCTGCCTGCTGTATCATTTAAAGACTTCTTTCATTTTTTTTTACTTCTTCCCTTGGGATTTCCTATCATAGAGAGTTTTAATTATTTACTATAACAACCAATCACAAACCTTAAAGTCTACCCTGCCCAAAATTTTTGGTAGATGCTCATCAGGCTCTTTCGCCAACCCAGATGCACGGTCAGTGTTTAATTTGAGCCTGGCGGAACTTGTTGGAGTACCTCACAGGGGGTACCGGGACCTTCCGGTTGGATCCAGGACTTTCAGTGTTAATGAAAATCTGCAAATAAACTGTGGAATATCTAATTTTAGCGACATTTATTAAATATTTTATTTCCATTTGAAGTGACTAAAATGAAATAAAAGAGGGATAAACAGAAACAACACGCAAGTTATCATTAGCTTACTGGTAAAATGTCACAGAGGCCGCCAAATCTGTGTTTGAAAAATGGTTAAAAAGCGTATGTATTATTTCATAGCAAAACATAGTTTCATTATGATGCGTATTTTTAATTTCCTAGTAAAATGCTGCCACAAAATGGTGTAAATTTACAAGAGGATATTTACCAAGCAGACACGTCTTGAAAAAGTCTCTGTACTTGCTCCGGTTCCGCCGAAAATTCACTTTCTGGGTCCGATGTAGGATCGTGTGCATCAGCTTGTACAATATCCTCCGTTGCCATTTTGCAAAAACACGATTTTAATGTATTCACTATGAAAATGTAGAAGCGCTCGGAAAATGAAAACAAACGGTGGCAGTGCATATGGACTATGACGCACTAAAGGGGGCGGGTCGGAAAGAAGGAGGGGGCACTCAAAGAATATCAGGGCGTTACGCACTGCCAAGATGTCAAGTCAAATTTCTGTGAGGTTGTTTATGACAAATACGCCGATTACAATCCAACTGTAGGTATATGCCTGAAAAACATATAATACCCCCCCCCCCCTTTAACAAACCATGGCTCAATTTTTTAATTAATCAAACTAAAGGAAGCAGGCGCCTTCCATATTCACCGAACAGTACCAAAAACAGCACCCATTTTAGTTCCTTGTCACTTTCCCACGAGTGCCAGTTGGAAGTCTGGGAAATACCAGTGCTTTAATAGACAGAATGCCAACACAATCCTTGCTCCAGCTGTGCTCCTGTTTGACAGACAGAAGGTCGATGTAGAGGATTGAGTGTTTGTGTGAGCAAGCCTGAGCTCACCTTTGAGAACAGGTTGAAACAGCCCAGTCGACTGATGACACAATAGACTTCAGGAAGGCGAGGTCCTTTTCCACTTGGCTGCAGGTGTGGGAGAATAGAATACACAAGCATTTAAATCACACAGCGAGTAACTGGAGGCTAACAGCAAGTATCCAGGTGATGTTAGTAAAATCCTAAATCATATCTGTGACAGATGAAACTGAGAGGGAGATTGTTTGTCCTGGCTTATGCCCATGAGGAATTTCCATTCACACAGTCACTGACAACAGGATAAAAACACAGTATCCCAGCGATATTTAAGGCCTCTAAACATCAATCCAAATTTTCGATCTGAAATTTTGTGTGAGAACGCACCTTGACAGAAAACCATTGGCACCAACAAGAGCTCACACATCGGACCGAACCAGTGGTGCCAACGAAAAAGCATTTTGGTGTCGGAAGCGTTTGGAACGAGGCATTGGGTTCGCTACAGATGTAAACCAAGTAGGGGTGTAACAATACACTCTGCTCATGATATGATGCATGTCACTATATAATGTCCACAATACGACTTGCATTAACTATTTTTAAATATTGAAACAATTTATATAATCAGTGGAATTAAAAACAAATTGAAAAGTTTTGAGACTGCAATGCTAAGAAGGCTAGAGTTTAGTTTGAATTGGGTTAAAGCGTTTAATATCAGCCATATTATTTTCTGTAATGTACTGAGAAACATTAGACTTTCATATATTTCAGATTTATTTACACACAACTGAAGTAGTTCAAGCCTTTTATTGTTTTAATATTCATGATGTTGGGATACAGATCATCATACAGATCATCATGTTTCTACTCCAGACTCATTCACTGCTTCCACAGGTCCCCCAATGTCTGGAATCGCTCCTTCTTCACAATCTTCCTCAGGGTCCGGTCACCTCTTCTCGTTCTGCAGCGTTTTCTGACACACTTTTTCCTTCCCACTGACTTCACATTGAGGCGCCTTGATACAGCACTCTGGGAACAGCCGATCTCTTTCTGTGTCTTACCCTCCTGCTTGAGGGTGTCAGTGATGGTCTTCTGCACAGCAGTCTTACCCATGATTGTGGTTTTGAGTAATAAACCAGGCTGGGAGTTTTTAAAAGCCTTAGGAATCTTTTGCCGGTGTTTAGAGTTATTTAGTTGATTCAGATGATTAGGTTAAAAGCTTGTTTAGAGAACCTTTTCATGAAATGATAATTTTTTGAGAGGCTTGAACTACTTCAGTTGTGTGTAAATGAATCTGAAATATATGAAAGTCTAATGTTTATTAGTACATTACAGAAAATAATGAACTTTATCACAATATGCAAATTTTTTCTTAGAAGGACCTGTACATGTTTACATCCCTAATACTGAGCGGTTTAGTATGAAACTTTTATAAACAAGAAATCAAAAATAACGACGTGTTAAAAATGTTAACAGAGATACTGTGCTCATTCAGGGAAGTCTACAGTACAGAACTGTCCCTGCCACCCTAAATACCACCTAGTCAGGCAAATGCTGAATGCAAAAACAAAGGAGTCTCCATGAAGCAATAGATCTGTTGTTTGGATGCACTTTGGGTTCGCTGTAAGGAGAGAGAGGGGTAAATAAAACAATGGCCATGTCTGATGTGGTTCGTTTCCATTAAATATGCACGTAACGTAGCCCTGTTAAAATATTCCAGCTAGGACTCAGGAGGAAAGAATTGTATCTGAGAGGAATACGTTCAGGTTGCGCAACATCCTTATGGTTTTTCAAATTTAGGCTGTTCTACTGCTAAACTAATCTTTTTGGTTTCCGGCTTATACTGCAATGGTTACCATTAGGGAGTGATCATGTGACAAAAAAATGGAACAAAAGGACTCGAAAAAGAACAAATATTTTTGGTTTCCGGCTCATACTGCAATGGTTACCATTAGGGAGTGATCATGTGACAAAAAAATGGAACAAAAGGACTCGAAAAAGAACAAATATTTTTGGTTTCCGGCTCATACTGCAATGGTTACCATTAGGGAGTGATCATGTGACAAAAAAATGGAACAAAAGGACTCGAAAAAGAACAAATATTTTTGGGTTTCGGATCATACTGCATTGGTTACCATTAGGGAGTCATCATGTGACAAAAAAATGGAACTAAAGGACTCGAAAAAGAACAAATATTTTTGGTTTTCGGATCATACTGCATTGGTTACCATTAGGGAGTGATCATGCGACAAAAAAAGGAATGAAAGGACTTGAAAAAGAACAAATCTTTTTGGTTTCCTGATCATACTGCATTGGTTATCATTAGGGAGTGATCATGTGACAAAAAAATGGAACAAAGGACTCGAAAAAGAACAAACATTTTTGGTTTTCGGATCATACAACATTGGTTACAATTAGGGAGTGATCATGCGACAAAAAAATGGAAGAAAGGACTCGAAAAAGAACAAATCTTTTTGGTTTTTGGATCATACCACATTGGTTACCATTAGGGAGTGATCACGCGACAAAAAATGGAACGGAAGGACTGTAAAAAGAACAAATATTTTTGGGTTTCGGATCATACCGCATTGGTTACAAATAGGGAGTGATCATGCGACAAAAGAATGGAACGAAAGGACTCGAAAAAGAACAAATATTTTTGGTTTTTGGATCATACCGCATAGGTTACCATTAGGGAGTGATCATGCGACAAAAAAATGGAATGAAAAGAAAAAAATCTTTAGTTTTTTTCTGCTCATACTGCATTGGTTAACTTTAGGGAGCAGTCACGTGACAAAAGAAAAAAAGGATTCGGAAAAACAACAAATCATTAAAGTAGTCTTATTCGGGTTTGCGTATATTGTAAATGTGTTAGGAAAGAAACACACATTTTATTGGTATTTTACAAAAATGAACCAAATGACTCAAAAAAAGATCAGTTCATTTTGATGAATGAGACTCAAAAATCAGAGTCTGTAAAATTATACCAACTGCCCATCACTAATTCCACCCCGGACTCGCTTGGCTGAAAAAGTGTCAGCTAATTCCATTTGCAGTACAAAAATCATAAAAACCAAATTGTATTTTGGATTTATTGTGTATATATATATATATATATAAAAATGCACATTTTGAAACGTATACATCAGGTCCGATGTAAACACGGCGCATGTGCAGATTGACAAAAAAAAAAATGATACGTCACATGTGTTCCACTTAACAATCGAAAGTCTGGTTATTTTCTACGAGTTTGACCTGTTAGTGTCTCTCAGAGCACACAGGCACAAAGAATCCTCATTCCTCTTGTCCATATTAGGTATGCAACTCTCCTCTGCTGACTTCTTACAAATGGATGATTAATTCAAGCATGCAGAGCTGGGTTCAAATCCTCAGGAATGCCGCCCTTATGCCAGCCCCTGGACTTCCTCCCCACTGCGAGCACAGTGCTTTACAGCAGGCCATTCAGATGCTCAAAACAGATAGAATAGAAGCAAAAGGAATCTCGCTGATAAACAATGTTTTAAAAAGTAAATCAGAGATTACCGAAAGTAGAGCTGGTGATGCAGCCACTAGAGGAAATCCATGAAATGTCCCTCTTTTTTAAGCTGCAAAGCGAACAATTGATAACAATTTCTCAACTCTAACATAAACACAACATCCTAAATAGAATGTTAATATACACAACCCATGCTCATCTTGTAAAAAAACGGATCACCACAAAACTCCAAAGCTTTGTCAGACACACAACCACACCTGACGGCACAATGACATCTGTGATGGTTAGTACATCCATTCATCTCTTGAGAAACTCCCATTAAACCAGAGGAGACGTGTTTACGAGAATCTGTTTCTCTTTGAGGACAAAAAAAGTAAACCAAACACTCACTGACCAAAGCCTGCAACCATATACAGTAATTACCCTTTAATTACAATGTACAGTATGGTTTGACTAACAAAAAGTGCAAGAAAACAATTCATAATTTCACAAAGAGACTCACCAGAAGCCGTCTGCAATATCCAAAGCGTCTACTGCCATCTTCTCCAGTGAGCATGAAAGAGAAGGTCTCACTGCAAAAAATCAAAGGCGACCCCTATTAGTCGCAAACCCCCGTGTAGATCAAGTGATAAGCAGAAAGTGTTTAAAACCACTTGAAGAGAAATGCTCTTGAGACTGACGGCTTCTGAGGCAAATCCCCCGCGGTTAAAAGACTTTATCAGCCAGCAAAGATGTTCAACAGAAAACTAAAGAACTTTTTTTTATTTACAGATAAGTGATGAGAGGGACAATTTCAACTGTGCAGACGTTGTGCTTCTAACCTGCAGTCGCAAGTGAACATACAAGTTCCAGCTAATCAAATGAAATGTTGTTATGAAATGAATATATTACAGGTTATATTAAAGGTAAGTATCAGATAATTAATGCCTTTGTTGACTACATAAAACACCAAGAAAAACCTTTTAAACAATTTGCAAACCAACGTAGGCTGCAAATCTATCAGATCAGTTTTTTCAAGTTGTCCCTATAGACCCCCCCCCTCCCCCCTCTAAGTCTGTCATTTCAGGTGTATCATTTTCAATTAATGGTGTAATGGAAAGCTAAAATTCTGATTTTAAGTCTTGAACATAACTGACAGCATATCTGTTGGGCCCTGGAACCATTTAGATTACATTAGCAGCACTAAGTCTACCTTGTCATTCAAGTGGGGAGCAGGACCATGATTATTTTCCACTTTTGGATGGTAATATGTCTGCTGGTAGTTAAGAGACAACCTCATTCTCATCTGAGGAGTATGCCTCATAATCAGGGTCCTCCTCAAGATTCCTCCTCAAGATTTCTGTTTCCGAAAGACCTGTCACCCTCACTATCAAAAGACCTGAGACAAAATCTCACTGACCTTTACTTAGAGGCCATTTGCTTAGAGGCCATGCCGCAACTAAGCTCTGATCCAATACACTCTGCTAACAGTCACTTAATGACATCATTGTCTCATTTGCATAAAACCCACGTGCCATTCGTGAAATACATCCCCACTCCCCACTGTTTGTTTTTTTATATGTAAACATACTTAACATATAAAACTACAGTGCATCTTGTGAAATCTGAACAAATTATAGAGGCGGCATGGTGGCACAGTGGATAAAACTGTGGTCTTCCAGTTCGAAGGTTGTCGGTTCAAGGCGCCGACTTTGACCTTCCTGGAAGGAGTTTGCATGTTCTCTTTGTGCTTGCGTGGGTTTCCTCCGGGTACTCTGGTTTCCCACATAATCCCAAAAACATGCGATTAGGTTAATTGAATAATCTTAATTCCCCTTAGGTGTGAATGTTGCCCTGCAATGGACTGGTGAATGGAATGGAATGGCTGTCCAGGGTGTACCCCGCCTCTCGCTGAATGTGCACTAGAGATAGGCACCGGCAGACCCCCGTGACCCCAAAAAGGAAATGAACATATTATGGTGACCTCCATATCACCCAAAACAAATATTTATGTTTTATACCCCAGGGAAAACCGATGTGACAAAATGTGTACAGGCTATTAAAAAATAACATGTTAATCATGTTAATTTTATGTTTACCAAGTTCTCCCGATTAAATGAGGAAAAAGTTATTCAATCTGAACCAAAAATGTATATGTAGATGCACATACAAGTACACATGTTTAATATAAATATTTACGGCACAGAATCATGGATCCATGATGCAGGCCAGAAATAATTAATCAATTAAAGGCTAGTTTTTACCCACTTTTTTAATATTCACATTTGGACCTTTAATCAACATTTGTTCTCACCAATCAAAAAATGAACTTCAGGAAATTGAAATGTGGTAATGACAAATATAAGCTCAGTTTAGCCGATCGGCAACTCTCGGAAGGGTTCTGGTTGTCCCAAACATCTTCCATTGGAAGGTGTCAGTACGCTTTCTGCAAATTGCGCGATTTGCAAAACGTATATTGTGATTTAAAAAAAATGGCTTCACTGTGTGTGCATTTAATATTTATTAGCGGGTTTTAAAAAGTATTAAATATGGCTTTAAATATTGCGATACCTTAAAAAAAAACATAAAAAGCAATGTTTTAAACTATCATTGGAAAAAAAATGTAATCTATAAACAGAGGAAACATGAGACGCATCAGTTAACAATAGTGATTTGTTACTTTTGGAGTTCACTAGCTGTGTCTGATAAATGTTAGATGATTCGTTATTACCGACAGGCTGATGTTATGACTTTCATAGCCACATCTCTTAACGTACCGCCTTTAAGAAAAATGTGCTTTAATGCCGTATTTACCAGCCCAATCATCAAATACTGTGTAAAAAGATAACTTTCTTTCATGAACTCGTTTTTAACTATGATATGATGTCTTGCCGTGAACCATTTTCATCGAGACACAACCATGTAGGGACGTTTTGCAAATCGTGCAATTTGTGGATTGTGTGCTGACAGAGGCCATTGTGCTCATAAGGAACCTGAAGAAGAACCCACAATTCTGTCTCTGAGCTCTCCAGGCAGTTCCTTTGGCCTCATGATTCTCATTTGGTCTGACATGCATTGTGAGCTGTAGGGTCTTATATAGATAGGTGTGTGGCTATCCTAATCAAGTCCAATCAGTAAAATGAAGCACAGCTTGACTCAGATGAAGCATGAAGCAAATGTATGAGTGCCACAGCAAAAGGCCTGAATATTTGGGACCATGTAAAATGACAAAAATCTACAAAAGTGTGAACATTAATGTGTCTCTCTGTCGATATGTGGTGCTGTGTGTTCATTTATGATGAAAAAATTTACTTAAATGATTTTAGCAAATGGCTGCAATATAAAAAGGTTAAGAGCAGTGGTCACAAAGGTCCTCAAACTAAATTTCTTTTCAGTTTTTGTTAATATTTATGATAATGTGACTGGGATTACTGGTTAAAGAACATTGAAAGACTGATACCTGTTGTAGTCTGAGACAGGACTCCAGTCTTTTGCATCGGGAAAGCAAAACTGTGGGATTGCCTTGAGCCTCTGTTCAGCCTCTCTCATCTGCTTGGTGAGTCTCTCAAGCTGCGAGAGTCAGATTAAAAATGTAACTAACCCCTTAAATACATATTTGCATAGCATCTTCATGTGACAAACCAACAATGTCCAGAATTCCCATTGAGTCACTACTATATATCATGTCTTGTTCAAAAGCAAAAAGATGAGTTGACCCTCTTTTGTCAACATGTCGCCCCTCGAGGGAACACAATCACTGAAGCAGATCTCTGGTAATTAAAGAGCTATCCCAGTTACCAAACACTGTTGCTATAGCAATGATTTCCTGCTTATGCCACTTATTGTCAATACATCATGATGATAAGAGCTCAAAGCATTTAGAATTTTCAGGCTCAACATAAATAGCCAAAGTGCAATCCAAAAATTAACTTGTGTGAATTGTCTTTAAACTGATACTATATATATATAGTATATATATATATATATATATATATATATATATATATATAATATTCCAAGCATGTATTTTATTTCTAATCTTGTTACTAATTACTAATCCTTTCAATTAGTTCCACTGCTTCCCAGAGGTAGCATCTTGCACCTGACTCCAATATCCACCCAGGTCTTGATTGGTGGAAGAGGTGGGGCAGTAAATATTTAAACTGTGCTTATGTGTGTGTGTGTGGAAGCGCTACTGAAATTTGTGATCACCAAATCTTTAACTTTGCATTGTTTATTTTAAAACTATTGTTATTTTGTCCAAAATGATTTACTTTCCGTTTAGTTGTAACCATCCCTATGTTTTAGTTTATTGTAGGTTAGATTAGAAAGCGGGGAACGAAGTACCTTCTCTATTTTCTTTCGTGTTCAAATATTTGTGTTTGGGTGGCTTTTATGTTCGGGTTGCTAATTCTTGTTGGTTTTTCACAACTCCCAACATACATTCTGTTGTGTTCCCTTTTAGAACCCCTAGATTGTGTGATGGGGGACGTTTACCTGTGGAAACAACATTATAGCTTTGAAAAGGTTTTATTGGAATGAAAGTGAATTGCATGGAAGAAACAAATCTTACAGGTCATACTCTCCTATGAAATTGAACCCATGAGCCCATGATCTTTGGGGTTGAAAGCACCATGGCATACAGACTGAATCACAGTAAATTTATAATGGGTTAGAATGAAGAAACAAAATGCGTGATTTTTTAATGAGTAATTTCTTCTAGGCATGGAATGAACAGATTGCAGCATCCATCTTTCTCCATTCTTCAAGAAGAACGTCTAGGTTACTTTCGTAACCCCCGTTCCCTGAAGGAGGGAACGCAGATGAATGTCAATGTCTCGACTATCTGCTGAACAGCCAGAGGGTGGAGTCGCCATTCCCCTGCGGCAGGTTTGAACCTTGACAGCGAGTCCGTGATCTTGTTCAAAGCGCCGGGGATATGAACGGCCTTGAGCAACAGGATTTTGCTCTGACTCCACATGAGCAGTCGTTGGGCGAGGTAGTGCAGGTGGCAGGAGCGAACACCTCCTTGGGAGTTGATGTAAGCAACCACCGCAGTGCTGTCCGTCCTGACAAGCATTTGACTCTGGGTGAGGAGTGGGCAAAAGCTCCGCAACGCCGGTATGACTGCAACTAGCTTGAGACGGTTGATGTGCCAAAGAGCAAGATGCCGGGTCCAGGAGCCGGAGGCTAGATGGGAACCGCACACGGCGCCCCAACCTGTCAGGGAAGCATCTGTGGTGACAACCTTGCGGAGAGATATCCCGCCCAGGGGGACTACCACGCGAAGGAAGGTCACAGAGCCCCAGACTTCCAGGGTCCAGAAGCAGCGAGGTGTCACGGACACTCGGAGCTGGCCTCTGTGCCATGCCCAACTTGGAACACGAGAACGAAACCATAGCTGAAACGCTCGCATATGCAGGTGCCCAAGCAGAATCACTGGGGCTGCAGCTGCCATATGCCCCAGGAGCTTCTGAAAATCCTTCAGTTTGACCGTCCGTCGAAACGATGCAGCTGTTAGAGCGGGCCGCAAGGCTCGGGTGTGTTCTGCCGTAAGTTGCATCCTCATGTTCTCGGAGTTCAGCTCCATACCGAGAAAAATAGTCACTTGGACCGGAGTCGGGCGACTTTTCTCCGAGTTGACCTGGAAGCCTAGGTGGCCAAGGAGCGAAAGCATGCGATCCCTCCGGAGGATCAACTGGTCCCTGCAGTCGGCTAGCAGTAGCCAGTCGTCCAGGTAGTCCAGGATCCGGATGCCTGCCCGGCGAAGCGGGGTGAGGACAGCCCGGACGACCTTCGTGAAGGTGCGCGGGGAGAGGGCCAGGCCGAAGGGCAGAACACGGTACTGATAGGCTTGGCCTTTGTAACAGAAGCTGAGGTAAGGTCTGTGATGCTGCACAACACCAACATTGCAGTATGCGTCCTTCAGGTCTATCGTGGCGAACAATCCCCAGGACGAACGCACAGCAGAAGGATGCGGACCGTTAGCATCTTGAACCGGAGCTTGGCCAGGCCTCGATTTAGACGCCTCAGATCCAGGATTGGTCGCAACCTGCCTGATTTTTTAGGGACCAGAAAGTACCGGCTGTAGTAGCCTCTGTAGTAGTTCCCCTGGAAGGGACCGGCTCGACTGCACCTTTGTTCAAAAGGGCAGCGATCTCCTCTCGCAGGAGTAAGGTGCCAGACCGGGGGACAGGGGTCTCTAAAATAAAGTATGAGGAGGGTGTGTCCCCGATGAGGGGGCGGGCCTGTTCGTTATACTCATAAAGGGAGTGAGATCTGTCTTTAACATGATGGGTGCCGCCAACCTGAAGGTGTTCCTCAGAGGCCATCTGGGGAAACAGACGCGTTGAGGAACCTGTTACGGTCCTCGGTGAGCATCGACACCTCTTCCAACCAAAGATGGCGTTCCTGGACCACGAGTGTGGACATTGTGCGGCCAATGCTCTGCGATGCGGATTTCGTGGCCCAAAGGGCGAGATCTCTGGTGCTACCACTCTGGTGCATGTCATGGAAGACTTTGGACTGGTAGACCTGGAAAGTCGCCATGGCATGCAAAGCAGCTGCAGCTTGACCAGCCGCCGAGTAAGCCTTCGTCATCAGGTCTGATGAGAACTTTGGAGGAAACACCTGGGCGCGATTGCCAAGCGGCAGCGCTGTCAGGGCACAAGTGCACCGCAACAGCCTGCTCCACTCGAGGAATCGCAGTGTAACCCCTAGCTTCAGCCTGCGCCAGAGTGGCAAAGGGGCAGGAGCTACGGACCCTCGCAGACAGGGGAGCCTGCCAGAATATCGTTAGCTCGTTATGCACCTCCGGGAAGAATGGTACTGGTGGTGGACGGAGAGGAGCATAACGGCGGTTGCCAAAGTACCAATCATCCAGCAGCGAAGGAACCGATTCAGAGGGCGGAGGCACCTCCAGACCGATTGCCAACGCAGCTTTAGAGAGCATCGCTGTGACTTCGTGCTCCAGCTCAGCTGCAACCCCGGAGGGAAAAGAAAGCGCCCCTTCCGATGCTGTGATGGATAGCAGATCGTCTACAGGGTCATGCTGGGAAGCCGGTGAAGCTGGAGCAACACCGGAAACACCCGCAGACCAGACAGGATGCACATCCGAGGCACAGGGATGACACGAGGGGTTGCCTGACGTCACTTGCCCTGCGCCGTCGACTGGGGCCTCGGAGGAGCTCGTCCGAGTAAGCGGACCGCCAGAAGCCGAAGCCTCGGCGTCCTCTTCCTCGAAGAAGGACCTCCTGTACTTCAGTGTGTGGCTCGGCAGAGCGTTGCAATGCAAACACTCACGCCTCACGCCTCACGAGAGCAATGCAGGCGTGTTTGAAGCCTAAACACTCCACACATGGTTTGTGACCGTCCTTCGACGAGATACATCCACCGCAGCCAGGAGAGATAAACATTTTGCCCATCGTCTGGAAAAATGGACGTAATAGGACAAAATGCTGTGAACACTGACAGTTCTTGCTGGGAATCAGAGGTGCCGCGATCAGATGGCGTAGCTATCTGGGCTAGCAGCAGTAAAATCAAGTGCAGAGGTAAGCAACCTTCTGATATTTCAGCATGTGTTAAGAGCGTCGAATTCAGAGGAACCAACTTTCGCTCTCAGGACGAAAGCAGAATGAGTGTAGAGCTACGCTCTGTTCTTATAGAGCAGTTGATTAATTGTTTAATCATCTACACTCGCAAATCAATTTGCCCATTATAGATTCGGTCCCACCCCTCTCAGGTTCGGGCTCCTCCTATAGTCGAGACATCGACATTCGTCTGCATCTCGACTGAAAGAGAACCTCTTTTAGAGGCTAATCTTCGAGTAATGGCCTTTAGGAGAGGCTTCCTTCATGGATAATACGCATACATGACATTCTTCTGGAAACTTTCACTCCAGTTTGGCTTTCTACTGCTTTAGTTAACAGCAGTGAACTTGCAGTTGATTTTCTTCCACTCTTCTCATCAGAAGATGCCCCTGTGGAGATGTTAACTTCCGTAGGCAGCCCGGACATCTCTGTAAGACAGTTGCACTTCCATCTTTTTGGAAGATTTCCTTTCTCATATTTTGTGACATTTTTCTTCCACGGGGAACCATTGCTGACAGAAAGAAATTGGATGGTCTTTTCTTCATTAAGTAATACTCTTTTAAAGTCCACTGTCTGCTGGACACCCGGTGGGGCTTTTCTCCAAGACTATTATTGTGGTGTACTCATTTATGAAACATGGGTTTGAATGAATTTGTTAGGAAAATCACTTTTTGGTGCATGAAAATTAACAAATCTTGGCCAACATTTGTGGGAGTATTTCTTTTTTTTCTGCTCACCTTTCTGTCTTTCAGTTAAAATTTCATGTACTGTCCATCACCCCTCACATTTGACATCAGCTGAACACATTTAAAGCATTTATCAAAAAAAAAGATCCCTTTCATTTTAAACACAATATTCACCTTGGGAAACTGGTAGGTGACTTCAGGGGCATACGAGTTTTTGGCGGGCTTCTTCTTCAATGAGACCACCACAAAGTATTCGAAGAGCTCCCTTTCTTGCCACTCGATCAGCTGGAGCTCCAGTGTCCTGTAACTAGGTGCTCGTCGCAGTATAGACTGGAGTTTCAGTAGCCTCTGAGTATGTGCTGTGTAAAAGAAATCTAGTGAGGCTACAAGAAAATCTTTTAATTAAAAGAACAGTTTTAAAGTACAACAATAAGTTCGATTTACTTAAATATTATGGTTCTAATAAATTGTACAAAGAAAATGCCATTTTTAATGTAGTATAAACAATGGTACAAACAAGAAGGCTACAGTTTGTTCACAAACTTTGATGATAGTTTGAGAAAGTGCAGTTTAAAAGTATTTTTATAAGGAAAATGGAATTGTTCCAATCCCAATGTCTCTATGATTGAAAAAAGATATGCTAAATTGGTTGCTATGATAAACAGCCTGGTTGCTAGGGAGGGGTCAGTGACATAATATAATATTAACTTAAAAAACAATCCCCATTTCTTTAACAATTACCAAAGTCGAGATTTAGTTCAGAAAATGTGGTTGCTGGGGTAAACAGTTTGGTTGCTAGGGAGTCAGTGTTCTCCTAAAAATAAAATAGTGATAATGATTAATTAATGTTTAATCTTGAATTTGTATTCGCTGCCTTTTCCCATTTATTTTCAATGGCCATTACAATGTCACTGAAAAATCTTTGACCCTGCCTAGACCCTGTACCACGTGATGTCGCGATGGAAACACTTTA
This sequence comes from Danionella cerebrum, assembly GCA_007224835.1. Taxonomy (NCBI): domain Eukaryota; kingdom Metazoa; phylum Chordata; class Actinopteri; order Cypriniformes; family Danionidae; genus Danionella; species Danionella cerebrum. The sequence continues at coordinate 447,138 of SRMA01025347.1, forward strand.
TGGCAAGTAAAGTGTTAAAAAGTATTAAATGTGGTTTATGATATTGTGATTTTTTTTTACACTACTGTGTGTCCACATGCGAGACCTGCAAACTGCAAATAGCAATTAAAAAAAAAATCCAGCTTTCTCAAGAATTTCCCAGAATTCCTTTAGTGACACAAGTCTGAAAAGATATACCAACCCAAGTCAGACCTCTTTGATTCCTTGGCAAAATTCGGTGGCTCTAGCTCGAACGGTCAATGCGAATTTCTTGTCAAAAGAAAAATTCGTAAAACCATACGAATTAACGATGCGAAAAGGCAACATGTTTTGTACATTAAACCTAGTTTATTGTGTAAAAAAAGCTCATGCTTTATTTTAACATATCGATAATCTTTGCCAAATACGTTTAATGCTAGCAGTTGCTAAAAAGGGTTTGGTTACGCTTTCCATTTAAACACCGCCGTCGTACTCAAGATCCTCACCAATACTTCTCCATAGATTCTCCTTCAGTTCATTGTTCTTGTAGTGCTTTTCTTTTTTATACAATACGTTATTGAATGTTTACAAGTTTCCTAGCAACAAGCTGCATTGTGATTGGTCAGATGTGTTTTAGTCGCCTGCGAAATGACGTTGATGTAAAAGGGATCGCTAAAAACAAATGTTTAGAAATACATGATTGTTTTGCGCTTAGAACACATGTTAAAGTCATGCCTGATATGAAGTATGTGCCAATCACACAGACTGCTTTGGATTTAGTAGGAATGATGTAACCAACCTATTGTTTAATTTGGATTTAATGCATATAATTATAACGCATAGGTTTCCAAAGGGTAATTCGTTTGGATATTTTTGGTTTTAAACAAACATTACAAGAGTTGACACAAAATGTACATAGTTTAATGTTAGAAAATGCATCATCATCTTTCAGTTTTATTTTACAGACCTTTAAACCGGTGCCACCAGTGGCATCTAGTATAAGAGATAACCCTTGGAAGTACAAGTCTTTTGTTTTGTTTTGTTTGTCACAAAAATGCACAATGGAGCAAAAAGTGTTTGGGAGAGTTTATTAGATTTAGGAGACGTTTGCCTAGTTTTTTTTTTAGACAATTTTCACATTGTTTTGATCTTGTCTTTGTTTTTTGTTTTCGGAGGATTTATTAATTTTTATTTTGACTTAACACTTGATCTTTTTTGCAATTTAAAGAAATGAATATTTGCAAAAAAAAAGAACCTGGTGTTATACATTACAAATTATATAAATGAATAAAGCAAATTGTAAAGTAGTAAAAAAATGCTCAAAAAGAGTTAATAAATATTACATAAACATGTGTGAGCTAGATGTTGACATGAGATGTAGGACAGGGTTTTGCAGAGTAACATTCTGCCACTCGTGCTGATTCCTCACCTTTGAACCTGTCGTCCGAGTCACTTTCACTCTCGCTGTTGTCATCTGCAAACACAGAACAGCTGTTTATGGATCTTGGAGGGTCAACTAAACCCTACGTTTTGACCCTGAGAAAGATTTGTACCTCTTAAAGACGCAGTGTCTATGTTTGAAAGCGAAAGCTTCTTGAGCCGCTTCTTCCCCCTTTTTGAACAGTAGATAGAGTTTATTCTTTGAACCACCTAAAGGGGAAACAGTGCAAATAAATTTTAGAAAGCACTTTGTGTAAACACATTAAGTTTGCAAATAATATTTTCGCAGCAGATGGGAAGACTATTTGTCTGAGCTCCTGAAAGCTACTGGGACTTCTCTGTAGCAACTTGCAAAACATTTTCTAATAAAAAAAAAAATGAGAACGGGGAAACCAAATCTTTCATTCCTTCAGGGTTTTTTTCCTATTGTGGAGAGAGTTTTTTGCTAACTTGAGGAGGATACTCTGTGTTTTTCTTTTCTTTCCCAAAACCTTCATCATATAAACATGGCATTAAATGTGTGGTTGCAAGGGTTTTCTCATTACGGACATTCAGAAGCAGATGAAAATGTTGGAAACCAGACAGGTGTGTTTTGCTTGGAATATTCCTCTATTGGCGTCTTGAGATTCCAAACCAAAAGAGTGGAGAGCAAGTTTGAAAACAAACTTTATACTGGAGAACATGTGCCAAAGAGTATTTTGTAACACAATGTATTGTTGCTTTGGTAGTATAATAGGAGCAAATTAAACATTTTTAGCAAAAGATCCTTTTTACAGCATTGTTGATCAAAGTGGATTTAATTGGTCTCTGAGTCCTTTAAAGAATTTCATTCCTTATTACAAACCAAATGAGCGACTTTTTTAAATTGTAATTTTTGTCGTAAAGTTTCATGCGGCGGCGCAATGTAACATCACACATCGGACCAACCGAGTGGAGCCAATGAGATAAAGAGTTTTTGGAACCGTTTTTGCAAAGAGAATGACCAATGAAAGCTGGCTCTTTTGATCCTGTAAGTAGGAGGTAAAAGAGCCTGATAGGTGGTGCTCATCCCACATTTACATAGCGACTTCATACAGGAAACAGGAAAGAAAAGGCGCACCACAAATTCTCCCTTTTCTCCACATTTTTGTCAAACAGAATGTGATCAGCCACCAACAGAATAAACCGCTCGACATCCACAATTTTTTTCCTGTTGTCATCTTCTTTCCCTGTTTCTCCGTTTAGCGTATAGTGCATCTATTGTACCGCAAACGCCATCTTCAGGCAGGGAGCGTCATTGGGTCAATATTTCTGCATACCAATGAACTTTTGTTGGGTCGGATCATTTGTTTCATCTGAGTTGCAGCTCATTTTTTTTATTTAAATTTGAGCTGGTCTCTGCTATAGAATTGTGGAAGAAAATAATTATTACATCATTTCATTCAATTGTGTAAAAAGGCCTAGAAACAATGTGCTTCAAAATTTGCAATTCTTTGCTATGTGTTTTGCAAGAGTTTGTTTCCATCCCCCAAGAATTTGTGGCCCTTTTGGGAAAGAATCCTGGAATGATCAGATTTCATTTGTTGTATTTCTGTTTTGACTATTTAAATTGGAAGAACTATTTTCAACAACATTATCTTTTTCATATTAACGACTCTTGAGGGAAGGAATATGAACACAGCAACATGGGCAATTATTTTCATTGTAAACAAATAAACAATAGCATTTAATTTTATTTAGTGCAAGCAGCCCTCCTGGTCTAATGTGTTGTGAGACCGCAGGCTAGTCAGCACACCCATCTTATACTGCACCACTGTCATTTTATGATTTGGTGAAGAGTGACGTATTCATGTTTTTAGCCGAACAAACTCTTTTTTTAACATTTAAGTGTAAAATTAAGACTTAATGTAATGATTTAACATTATATTTCTGTGGGTTTCCCTTAAAATTTATTTTACTAAACGAAAATGGTTCGATTTTCCCAGCAATATCCATAGTTCTAGCCCCGCCCACTGACCAATCAGATCACTAGTACAGCTATTCCAGAGCAGACACACTTTTTTGACACTGAAGTGTGAGAGCAGCAGACCCGCGCTGAAGAACAATGTCGAAAAAGTGGGTTTTCTGTTGATTATAATGTTTTACAGTTTTTAAACGGACAGTTTTTAAAGCACTGCTCAATGTGTATGTTTTTGCCAAATTCTGCCTGACAAGTGAGGGGTGGTCAGCAGGGGGTGTGGCAAGGGAGGAACGGGGATAAAAGACATTTTTATGATCAACAAGGCATTTAGAAAAATATTAACAGAGCAGCACTAGTGTCGAGGGTAGGGTTCCAATCGAACTGTGGTGAGAACATGATCAAACTCTGACCCGAACAAAACACAACTGAAGACCAGTGGTGGGTAGTAAAAAAGTAAATGTAATTCGTAATTCATAGCTTTTTCAACAAATCGTTTGTAATCCAAGCGTCATTTGCACCGATTATCACAAAATATACAATGTCAAAAGTGCTCAGAAGAGTGTCGAAAGTTAGGAAGATGTTTGTCTGTTTCAATTTTCACTTTTTTTGACCTTGTCTTTGTTTATGGATTTTTTTTTGTCAACACTTGATTTTCAACACAACATAAAAACTGTTCGTTCAAAGGTTTTTTTTACAGTAAAAAAACAAAAACAAAAAAACTTGGAATTGTATTTTTTTATAGGTTTGTTGTGCAATCATCGTGTAAAATAATGACGAATACTTGACAAAAAAAGTACAAAAAAGTACTAAAAAAGATATCAAACATTGTGACAACAAAAGTTTTAAAGGTAATTTATTATAGCAAATTGTAAAATAGTAAACAAAGCTCAAAATGCCCTGGACTTCTAAAGGTTAAAGTACTAATGAAAATAAAATTTGTATCTTTATTTTTTGTAAATTTGGTTTGTAAGAAAATACACCACAGTTCTCTCCTCATATTTACCTTTGGGACACGTTTCTGCCTGTGGGAGGCCAAACTATCGGTGGAAGGGTTCAAGCTGTCATCTAATAGGCCACAAGGGGAGGAAGACATGCTCAACTGTGGCAGCAACAACATGTCGTCGTGACTGTGCCTCTTGGACAGGCGAGGCGGGCGCTGACTTTTCCGATCAGCTGGTCCAGGGAGCCGCAGGGACTGACTGCTTGGTTTAGAAGGCAGCTGGTGAAGGGAAGAGGGTGGGAAAAATTAGCACCCTAGTAATTTCAACCCATATTTCATTTTCTTCTAAACACAAATAGCATTAATAAAGGTTCACCTGCACCCAGAGTGTCTGCAGGTTACGTAATGTCAAATGTAAGGCTTTTTAAGACCATTAGGAATCAAAACTGCTGAGAACAGAAATCTTAAATTTTTTTTGACCTTGGGGTTATGAAGTTTTATTAAGTCTCAACACTTTTGAATTTTGTTATAAAACCTAAAAACTTTGCAGGAAAGAAATGTCAAAATTAAACCCTCGGAATTGTATTTTTGTGTGACGTAATGAAAAAAAAAAAGAACTTGGGGTTGTACCAAACAAATGGAAACCAAGCATTGACAAAAAATATATATATATTTAAAGGGGGCCCAGATTTCTAAGAGTTAATGTATAATTTCTGAAGTGCTAAAATAAACTGTGTAAAAATTCTAAATTATGGGCAGAGTTATTCAAATTAATGAGTTACACTAAAACCTAATTTGGTGTACTAGTTTAAATACAACGCCTGAGAAGAGAGCAGGTGCTATCATCAGCACTGAACACAGTCAAGGAAAGTACCTGGGGAGGTGTTATAGACTTCCTTTCTTGGGAGGTCCATGTCCTGTTAACTGAGTCCCGGGACCTCTCGGGTAACAGGCGAGAATTTCTGGCTAGACATCTCCTCACTGGATCAACATCCTCATATGGATTCTCTTTCTCTGCTGCTGAAGAGCACAGGAAATCGAATGCACCAGTCAGACCAAAACTAAACACAAGCTGCCCAGGAGGCCACTTGAAAGGTAGCAAGGTAACATGAAGGGAGCGAGAGGGAATAAACTGTTGGAGATAGATTCAGCAGAAGGAGGTGGAAAATGATAATGAAGTGCGAGTGGGAGGCACACAATGGGGCAGCTATTGAATGCTTGCTTTTCATTTATTTAGTTCTGCTCAGCTTGAAACTCAAGTGCGTCATCATCATTAAAAAGGTTTATGTTGAGCCTGAGCCTTTGAACAGCACTTGGGTCCAGTGATGTGAAGATAAGAAAATGCAGACAGAGAAGTACCTTTGTCTGACTAGAACTTTAAAATAGAAAAACGCTTCTAATAAAAAAGTTACGTCAGAAATGTAATATTATTATGTATTACTCCTTTTAAAATCAGAATCAGACAGATGTTTATTGCCAAGTGTGCATGTGCGCGCACACACACACACAGAATGAATTGATAAATAAACCAATAAAAGAACTGTACATATGTGCAAAGGACCCAGTGGTTGTAACCTTAATTCTCTATATTCATGAAAATGCTATTCATTTCAAACGGAATTGGCATTTTTGTTAGAGGGTTAGATGTTTTTGCCAAAATCTCAAAAATAAAATGTCGTCCTGCCCTGTGGTTTAGTGGACGGTATGTTTAGTATACAATAAAGGCTACAGCCGCAAAAATAATGTTAAGAATTGGTGAAATATCATTGATTTATGTAATGTTTTTGAGTACAGTTGAAAATACCACATTCTAGCTACGTCTGTACCTGAAAGAAAAGCATTATAACAGTGTCGAAAGAGCCATTATTGAGCTTGTGAGGATGCAGAATGACCCTAAACAAAGTGGCAGCTAACAATCAAACAGTCTAACAACACAAGACAAGCTGCTGAGATTTGCCCCAGTGCCATTAGGCCCGAGAAAGACAATGACAGGACAAAGTGGCATCAATTTCCCAGAGTGCTCTCTGAAGCTCCCAAACGAAGCAGTGTAATGACAGCATGCCAGAGAAATCATAAGGCCTCCTGACCACTCACACGTTGAAGGGTACTAATCAACTATTCCATTTACAGACGGTAGGAGCTCAGCAAAACACACAAAAGAAGAGAGAATGGGCAGTTTTGACCAAAACCCACACTGGAGCTTCTGTTTACACAATAGCGTTTCAAAGCAAGGGATGTTGAGTGCTCGATGAGTGACTGAGCAGTACACAGAGTAAGGATCAGACGACCAATAAAAGCCACACAGCAGACACACTGCAGTTTTATGGTCATTTTGTGGTTGTCCCAGACTGACCGTGCAGTCATATGAGATAAGGAATGGCTCTCAGATGAAATGGCTCTGTGGTTTGTAGACAACAAGAAAATATTCAATGTCTGGTAGGAAAACATGATTTAGGATGAATAGATTTAAAAAAAAAATACATTAATAAAGACCATTTAGCATAAAGTATTTTGGATTGGCCTAGAGTGTTCGTCTGGCACAATTGTTTTCTTTATACTGCAAGATGAAAGATAAACGGTTGGTTTTCAAACCTTTGAATGAAAATTTGAACAATATTGATATAGACGTATATGTTGAAGGGGTCATGACATGTTGAGACTTTTAGTGGCTTTTATGGTGATTGAATAAATGGACGTTTAGAACAAAAAACGAGTTTGCTTCTTTTAAAAACAGGTTTTATTCGCGTCATTGATGACATCACACGAGTCCCACTGTAACGTCACGGCTTGACGGCCGGCTTCCCTCCCCTGGAAATGATGCTAACTATCCACAAAGCAATGCCTTCTCTTGTGATATCCGGAAACAAACATGCGAGAGTCAAACAGAAGGACAAACGGAGCACTTACCTGCTGAGTATATTTGCCGCAGCCTGTAAGAACACTGATGTCATTATACGGTTACATTCTTGATGACGGTCGAATCCCGGGAACCATACTTTTAAAAATGATTTATAGACTTCTTTTTTTTTCATTTTGCTGCAATGTTTTGACTCAAGAAATAAAACAAGAATTGAATTGATGTTATTTAATTGAAAATTTAACTGTCACCACTGAACACGGTCACGACTTGTTTAACAAAAAATAATTTTAATTATTCATTGCTTGTTTCTGCCAGCGAATTCCTGGAAACATGAGCCTCTGTCAAGGCTTTACTCAGCTGAAAACATGAACAACCATTTCTCTCTCTCAGCACGGGGCAAACAGTTTAGATTAGACTCTGGCTCAAAGAGGTACGGTTGTATAACGTTTCCTCCAAACACCATTACATGGTCATGACCCCTTTAAATAATGTTGAATATTTGTGCCAATTAAACAAAAAGTCAATACATTTTTAGGATTTTGCTTTCATACATAGAGCTAATTTGTTGTGGTTTGGAACATGTAGATGGAAAATTCGATGATAAACATAATGCATTTTTAAGCGAACATCTGCCTAAAGGCCTCTACATCGATCCGAATTTTTGATCCGAAGTTTCGTGTGACAACAATCCTCGATCAAAAACCATAGGTGCCAACGGGAGTTCAAGCATCTGACTGAAAGAGTGGAGCCAAAGAAAAAGAGTTTCAGAGTGCCATATCGGATCCGTTTTTCACCAGAAGAACTGGCAATGAAAGCTGGCTCTTTTGATAACGTGAGTAGGACGTAAAAGAGACACTTGGTGGCGCTCATCACACAGGAAACAGGAAAGAAATAGCAAATAACAAATCCTCTCTTTTCTCCACATTTTTTGTCAAACAGCTCCCTGTGATCAACTACCAAAAGAATAAACCGCTCGACATCCACAATTTTTCTCTGTCGTCGTCATCTTCTCTCCTGTTTTGCTGGGTGGCGCAGAGTGCAGCTGTTGAACCGCAAACGATATCTTCAGGCAGGGTAGAGGCCTTAACTCTATGTATTAGATCCTGCTTAGCATCCTCCAACAAACACTGAGCATTTCACCATTACTCAAAATTCAGTTAAAGTGCATTCTCACATAAACCAATGTCCAGCGGCATATATAAGGAACTCCATTTCCCTGCAGCCTTTGTCTGGCGTTGATGTTTTATCACAGCGACTTCCTGGGTTCCCTCTCGAGGCATCTCCTGCATTCTCTTTGTGAGTCTGTCTTGTTTTTTCTACCTACCTTTCCTCGAAGGCCACAAGGAAGCCAAGGATAGAGAGGTGTTCGGCATTTCCAGCCCCAGTTGAGGGCTACATAGTTGATTTCTGGGCTGGCACCGCAGCCTGGTTGATAGCTATTGTTTCCTACCTGGAGGATACTCACCCCTCCTTCCCTCACAATTTAACATTGCAGAGGAATTTAAATGAGTGCCACAGTTTGATGGTAATCAAATGAAATCTTTAGGACAGTGGTTCTCAACCTTGTTGGAGGTACTGACCCAAACCAGTTTCATATGCCAGTTTCAGTTTCCCCAACCAGTTTCGGACCCCAAACATCACTACAATTACAATTCGACTGCCGGGTGCACCAAAATCCCTGAGGCACAGATAGGCCAAGCGATATTGAGTGATCACCTGCAGCCAATGCTGGACAAGCAGGGCGAGTCATCAAAAATCATATGCGCCGGGTGTGTGTTTTGACCTCCGCCGAAACCCAGGAGATGACTCACCCTTGAGGTTCGATGGAACCCAGTTTAAAAAACACAGCTCTAGGAAGAGTTTGTTAAAGTACAAGACCCAGTATTTTACTAAATATTATAAGAAAATTCTAAATAACTGACTTCATGTTTGTTTTGGAAACTCACTGTTTTGTAGGTCTTGGTTCATTACATAAGTGTTAAAATTACATAAGTGTTCATTACATAAATCATAAAATTGCATAAAAATGTGATGTCCATGTTGCTACAAGGTGGTGCTTTAACCAACACTGTAGGTTGTTATAAAGATTTGTTCAGACAAGGACTCTTAACACACAATCAGACATTCCATGGATGAGTTATAAGCAACTTCCTGTTTATGGTGAAATTCAACTTTCGGCACCCACTGTGCGCAAATAGGTCAAAAAACCTTTGCAATTTTACATTATGCCTTAAATAAGACTGATGGACTTTGGAGACAATCTCTAGAAGGCATTCGTCAAAGTCTGACATGAGCAAAAGTGGTTGTTTTTTTAGAGGTTTTGCAAAATAGCAAACTTCCTGTCAATTTTGGAAATGCAATCCATGTTTCTTATTTTTTAAGTTTTAGTGCCATACACATGTGTGCCAAATTCATTTGCCTATGACAAACTATAGAGACATTTTTCAACACTTGACCCCTATTAGATGTAAGTTATCACCAGTTCTGACGAAATCCTGTGAGTTTTCGAGCTTCTTTAGACCCTCAAGAATCCATTGAAAGTCTCAAAACAATAATACTCCGAGCAACTGCAATAGGGTTCTATGCACCTTTGCTGCTCAAGCCCTAAATATATTTTTATAAGTTGGCAATTCCTAAGTAATAATTTATGTCAAGTTCAAATAGCCAAAGATTGCATCCCTCATTATTTTCTATATTTCTATTTCCAACAATGTGTCATGGACCTGAATGTAAATGTAAATGCATTTTTTGTCCATGCTAATGTATGTATACTTTTGTTTTATTACCGCTCATAAAACCCTCAGTAGGCCTGAAAAAAGGAGGCCTCTGTTGGAAATTGTATATCATTGTGACTTGACTAGCTTTCACTTCTAGCGATTTATCTCAAGGCAAATGTAAAAGGGCCCAGCCATCTGGAGAAGCATGGTCAATCCATTATCAGTTTATGTGCATGCATATATTCGATCAAACCAGGCAACTTCTGAGAGAAATATTCAGCAATTAACCTTAAAACAGGCTGTATGCAATACAGAACGTTCATTGTGTTGCATTATGAACATATTTTTTGCTTTACACAAGGTGGAAACCTTCGAATATCTGGTGACAGCCTGAGAAAACAGATCATCTGATGTACCAAACACAGCTGGACTTTTCTGGAAACCACCATGTCAGTCTCTATTACACCAATCCCTACACTCAGTCTCAGCAGATAGAACATAGAGCCACATAGAGACCATATATTTCTCTGGAACGAATCAGTATTCATAAAAATGTATAACCGCAGTGCTCAATTCCACACCCGAGGTGCTCATTGCAACAATGGAACTTTTGTTGAGAAAAGGCTGAGAGTCACCCACTTTCCAACCACTAGAGACTCTGCTCGTCTGGACCCAGTGGTCATCATCATTTTGAGAACTACACAGAGAAAAGCCTGTTTCTTGGCTGTAATGACATTGCAACCAATAGACTTCAAGCCTCCCAAACCACAAACTCCTTCAGCTCTTTTGCCAACTGAGCACTTATTCAGCCAGACATCTTTACAACACCTGATGCTTTAGCCTCATCAGCAATAGCCAGACACAGATTTATAGTCCAGCCACAGGACAAGACCCATGAATATCAGAACAATGTCCAGCCCAGAGGGGTCTACGCATTTGTGAATACACACTATTTCCTGGCAGTAAGGAATTTAGCACATAAAATCAGCCAGAGCCACATGACAGTGCTTCATCGTTGTCAGCAAAACAAATCTCATGAATCTCCTAAAGAGGCTTCATGAGAAAAATTCATAATCATCAGAAAAGTAAACAGTGACAACGTTGTTTTTGAATCAAAACATGATTTACCAACCAGATGTTTTCTTCTCACCTTCTCAAATTTTCTTTGTTTTCACTTAGAATATAAACCATTCAGATACATGGAAATAAATGTTGTAGATTCACAAATAGAAAAAGGCACAATATCTTTTAGCAAAGACTGGAACATTACTATGTATGGGTCAATTTGCCAAAATCCTGCAAAAACGATCAACCCAAGTATTTCCAGCTGTCCCATAGACCCTCCTCCCTCTAAGTTTGTCTATCATTTTCAATTGATTGTGTAATATAAAGCTGAAATGCTGATGTTATGTCTAGAACATGCCTGGAACCATTTAGATGACTTCAGCAGCACTAAGTCTACCCTATCATTCAAGTCGGGAGTGGGACCATGATAGTTTTTCATTTCTGGAAGGTGATGTGTCTGCTGGTTGAGAGAGAACTGGAGAGTCAACACTTGGAGAATGTCTCAGACATTCCATTCAGGGTCTTTTTCACAGTCACCTGTGACAAAATCCCTCTGACAGAAAACATTTTCGAAAGAGAGAGCCACAGAATACAAAGAGCCTCAGTGCAGACTTTTATAACTTTAAACCATGTGATTTATGTTTTCCCCTCGCACAAAAACACGGGAAATATCAAAGTTCTCGCAAGAATTAGGATTCCACCTACACCCATTTCATGTCAATGGTCCTCGCAATGTTACAGGTGTGGTTGTGTTTTTTTTCTAGATTTATTTTTATTATACTTAACATATAAAAGTGTAATGGATATTATAAGATTGTAGCATAATATTGTGACTTTGTTATCACCCAAAACAAATATATGCAAATTCTTGTGTTTTATTCAGCTAAAAAAACTGGGGGTAAAATTGATTCAAAAACAGAAAAAAAAACTTTTTCAGTCAAAGTGCTGCCACATTGAACAAACATATTAAAAGATTTTGAGTTGAGCCATGTTTCTGTCGCAAATGGAATTTTGCATAAAATAATTGAATTAATGAATAAAAATTTCCATCTGAGTCCAAAAGAACAAAATCGTAACTTCTTAAAAAACCAAACTGGTGCCAAATATCAAAAGAAAAATGGAAGTTGCATGAGGAGAAGGCCTTTTATTACATTTACTTATGTCTTAGAACACATGGACAAAACCAAAGTCATGCCATCCTGCTTTTGGAGGCGGAGACTGCTCTATGCGAACACAGCCGGTCAAGACAGTTCTGGGAGGAGATAATCCTGAAATTTTATAATGACTAGGGATGTAACGGTTCACGGTATGTATTGAACCATTTCGGTACGGCCTGTTCGGTTCGGTACACTTGCGTACCGTTTCGGTATTCTGTATTTTTATTAAATTATATAAACTTATTATTAGCGCGATATTAAGCGCAGCGGAACAATGTTCCTAGGCGAGTTTCCGCCCGGACGCTATTGAGTGAAGCACAGTAGAGGTGCACGCCGGGTAGCTGACTGGCAACAGAGAAAGAGAAGCCAGTGCTTGAAGACACCTCACTACGGTCTCGTGTTTGAGAACACTTTGGCTTCTCTGTTAAAATACATAACGGGGATAGACGAGTGGATAAATTTTAAGTTGTATGCCGACATTGTTCCACGGAGATCGGGCAGGCAACACATCTAACATTTTCTACTGCTGGAGATATTGTCACTGCAACCAGATCTGTGCTCTCTTCAGAAAATATGGATCGGTTAATCTATCCTAACTAGTTGCAGTATTTCATTTTTTATTTAAAAAAAAATGTGTTTTTCTTAATAAAGAGTGCAATTTATTTAAAATATCACCCAAATGTGTCACTTTTATTTATTTTATGCAAGAATTCTATTGTGTATTGGCAGCTTTTCAAAATAAAGAATATGTAAGTTCTTATTGTTTTGTACCGAACCGAATGAACCGAACCGAACTCTCCAAGACACTGTACCGAACCGAATACGATTTTAGCGTACCGTTACACCCCTAATAATGACCATCATATGTTATGCAATGGGCGGCATGGTGGCACAGTGGATAGCACTGTGCCCTTTATAGTCTCTATAACCCTTTATAGAAGGTTGTCGGTTTGAGGCCTTCCTGGAAGGAGTCTGTGTTTTGGAGAATGAATGAATGAATGTTGTGCAATGAAATTGATCAGTTGGTTAGCCCATTAATGCTGCTCCTTCGCGCAAAAGTTCCGACAGAAAAACACTTTGCATTGGGATTTATTCTGTAAATGTATGTCCATTGTAGTTTATGCAAATTTGAAAATCGGATAAAAGGTTTATCCTACTCAGTTGCGCATATTTTTTTAAGCACATTTTCAAAATGTATGCACATCTTTCCATTTTGATTAAGGTTGTTTTAAGTGATTTTCCAAGATGCATATAAAAAAAACATAGCTAATGGTATCTGGACTCACCCACTATGTCCTCATAGGCATTCTCTTCGAGCGTGCTTTTGGAGCTGGGCCGACTGTGGGATTCTGTGCCATTTTCTGTGGGTGAGGATGGGTAGGATGAAGGCAGACTGACAGCATCTTCAGATTCACACGATTCCCTGTGTGCAAAAAGGAAAATGAAGTAGCACAACTGAAGGCAAACACCTTTAATACTGATCGTGTCAGTCCTTCTGAGTATCTTTCAACAGCAAGGAGATTTAGGGGGTCTAATCACTCAGCAGAGCTTCTGGAAGACACCAATGATGAAGAATGACAACAGACTTAAACAGGTAGCATGGATTAACAATACAGCTTTCTTATATGCATGGTGGATGAAAAAACTCACAAGTATTTATGTGAAAATCCCCTGGCTTTTAGACCTTAACAGAGGTTAGATGCCCAAATTATCAGTCTGACAAGTTCCAAACGCAGGCTTCTACTCTTTAAGCAGTCTGCTCTATACCAGCCACAGGAATGTCAAACAGCATGGCTCGAGTGAACAGCAGAAGAAATGTTTCAACTCATGAGTTTCTCCATCACAAGATCATGGCAGTTCTCTATACCCAGTCACTGGGCTAAACAATCCGTGAGCCAAAAACCATTCACAAAGTTTTGAGGAACACATACCGCAAACAACCCGTGAGTGCTAAAAAGGCCAAAAACGGCAACACAGTAGTAATGCAACAAGTTAACAACAACAATAAAGCAATGTCTCGAAGGTCTTTGCACTTCCAATTAATCCTAACAATGATCCAAAAAGGTTTTTTTGTTGATTCTTCTGGTCTACATTTAGAATAGATAAGTAGCTCGGCATCAAGAGAGAAGAAATTAAACAAGTCTGTATTGTTGTGTTGCATTTGACGCTGGAACAAATTCACCTAATATGGTTAAACTATGAAACCCTGAGAAAAACTAGCCTCTCTATTTGCTTTCAATGCCTTTCATTTTGCTTACTTGATTTGTAACTAAAGAATCTGTGAAGCTGTAGAAGCCAATTCACTGTGAGAGACTATGCAGTCAGAGACAAACGCCAATATTTCAGACTCTAGAGCAAGATAAACACACAAAAAAAGCTTGGCCCGGGGTCTTTATCATAGTCAGCATTCCTGAGGCGAGCTTTATACATTTTACCATCCAAGAAAAGCAAATGGTCCATCGAGAATTCAACCGATTGGAAGTAAACATAGTAATTGTTTCCCAGTGATTATTGCCACAGCTGGGATGTAGAAGAACTCGGACTGTTAGTCTGGATATGTGACAAATACTTAAAAAAAAATTTACAGCTGCGTTAAGATTTTGGGAGGTATTCTGAACAAAAAGAAATGCATTCCTAGTTGTCACAGTCCATTCATTTTTACTGTAAGGGTTGGTTTTTACTTTGATTGGAATCAAATGCAAACGCATGTCAAACTTGTTTCCCCAATTTCAGATTTCCTGTAAGTGTGACGCATCCTTTTCGATTTTCTTTCCAGAGGCATTTACATATTGATAAGTAAGCTGCTGTTCTGTAGCGCAAGTTAGAGGAGAATCCCACGTGAATCAACTGTGTTTTCCCTTTTGTTTCCACTTTAAAACGACATCTTGACTCTAACCTTTATTACGACACATTATTGGTAATCTATACATAATGTTTCACTTGATTTTTTTGGTATAACAATAAGTTTCAGCAACTTTTACCATTGTCTGTCAAGTGGAGAGCCATGACCCAGAACGCCATATGACGTCACGACTTAAAAAACAGTATAGTACTATAGTACAGTGTCAGTCTAAAGCAGGGCTCACCAACACACACCTGGTCGCCCGTAAGGACCACATGAGTCGCCCCCTACCTGTTCTAGAAATAGCTCAAATAGCACCCCTTTCCAGTGAGCTGAATCTAACTTAATATGACTGCTATTCTTGTTTAAATGAGACTTGCATGTAAGCTTGATGTCACAATACATAAATATAAATATATGTAATATAAAGGTCAGTGTGATGCGCTACGACGAAACAAACAAGCAGCGCAGCGAAAATGAGACGATTGACCCATAAAAAGATAATTTAATTTTCGTGACGAATGCGAGGTAAAGTTTTTTTTTTTTTTTACCTCTGTGGAAGGAGCATGTGTTTGTCTCATTTGCGCGACAACTGTGGTGGCGAGCAGCACAACGTGGAGAGACATTTCACAATGGGTTACACAAGCTACTATCTACAGAGCAGCGTATTTATGTATTTATGAGTTATTATTTGTAGAGATCGACCGATATATCGTTTTACCGATATTTTTCCCGATATTTAAGCATTTTACCATAATCGTTATCGGTTTTGTAATATCAGGTTCACAGATAAACGGCACCATCTTGTCAGCACGGCATTTGAGGGGAACAACAACTGCGTGCACAGGTAAAGTATACTTACTTGCTTTGCTATATTTAGTAAACTTTATTTAACATAACAGCTATTAATGCACAAATTAGATGTGTTACATAAATGACGGATATGTAATTTATGCAGCTTGGCTCTAAGAAATAAAGACGAACTCACAGAGTCACGCAAAATAATCTGTCAAATCCTGTCACAATAAAGACGTAACTTTGCCTGGATTAAATAATATACAGCCATGAATAAGCACATGTTGTAAATAAAAGCGCTGCATTTAGTTCTCTCTCTGTTGTCTACATGCTCATTATTAGTCTCGTGAAGTCGGAGTCACGAATGCTAAAATAAACCGTCATGTCCTGTTCCAATAAAGACGTAACTTGCCTGAATTAAATACAGCCGCTAATGAGCGTCTATATGCTCCTCATTCGTCTCGTGAAGTCGCTTCCATTTTGCTGTTCACTCAGCAGGTTGATGCTCATCAAATGCTTCCGCGCAGCCACCGCATATAACTTTTAACAAGATTCACTAAAACACCCCGAATTATATTAACATTTATATAACCATCATTCCGCTAATAAACATATTCTAAATAAATATAACTAAGAAATTGAATGCGCTTTGTCAGCACGCATTTCATAATCTAGAACGACAAAAATGTTTTTTTTTTTCAAAAACGTAATTGTGATATAACATATCAGAAATGCAATAAAACAATGTTTTGTTTGTTATATTTCAATATTTCAGAATATTACTCAGTAAATTAACATTATCCAGCAAATTATTCTTCACTATTTAGCCTATAAACAGCTTTATAAACCTAATAAAACTGTAGTTTAAAATGAAGTTACATTTCTGCAAAGTTGATACGACTCCTGTGCTTGAAGACAGACATTCTATATTTATTTTGCTTATTGGAAATGTTAGTGTTGCTGCTCATGCTTTTCATAAAATATTTTTATTATTGTAATATGAATATTAAATTTAACATGAAAGACTGCTTTTTACCTCATTGAAGGTTTTATTTTTGAAAAAAAAAAAAACTTTAGTAACAGTGCACTTTCAGACCCCTCTATTCATTGTTCTATAAGAGTTTTGATTTGTAGGGAGTGACTGTAACAAATAAAACGGTTTGTTCAGTTTAGTGGTGTTGTAATCATTGTGTCAAAAACAGAAGTATAATAGTAAATAAATATCTGTTATGAATATAGGTTATCGGGTTTATTATTTGCAAATAAACATGCAAATAATTGGTATCGGTATCGGTAATAAAAAAATCAATATCGGTCGATCACTAATTATTTGTACATTGGACATTGTGATTTCCTTGGACTGTCGTAGAAGTGACCATTTTGAAGTGTTTTGAACATTTATATAGTTTTTTCCATTTAAAAAACAGTGGCATAAAGATAAACTATAAATATAAATTGTTGTGTACAAATATTTATGTTTACTACCTTGTTAATTCATTGTTGATATTCATTATTATTATTATCCACCGTGCCACCCTCTTTTCAGAGATTAATATCATTACTTATTATTAAATTCAGAAGAGGGCATCAAAGTGGTAGCCCTTCGCATTAATCAGTACCCAGAAAGTAGCTCTCGGTTTTAAAAAGGTTAGTGACCCCTGGTTTAAAAGATAAATGTAAAGCTAATTGTGATAATAATGCCTTCATGAAGCAAATACACCAGAAAGCAACTGTGACAGAGCATAAAACAAAAGAAACTTTTCTCACCTGTCTTGAGTTTTCTTGCCATCAACAGTCTTAGAATCTGTGTCAGGAGCTGGAGTTGAAGGAAGTGGAGGTGGAGTTTCAGGTGTGGCTGATAGTCCATTTCGGTTGCGGTTGGCATCGTACTCAAAAGTTCGTTTAGGTTTCGGCAAAGGATTCACTGTAAGTCCAGGAGAATCTTGCACCGAAGGAAGTTCTGGGCTCTCGGACCTTGTAGAGGTAATGCTGAATCTTTGCTTGAGCTTAAAGAGTCTGTCAGAGCCAGGAGTTTCCGGTTCAGTCACCACAGAACAGATACTGCTCCGCTTGCTTCCACAAGTGCTGTCCAAGTCCTCGCTCCCACCGATGCTAAACGACTTCTGCCTTGACTTGTCTAGACCGTAGCAGTTGTTAAGATACTGTGGTGGGGTCGAAGTGGGACTTTCCTTCAAGACTTGCTCAATTTTTTGAATTCGATTAAGAACTGCCGAAGTTTCTTTGCGTGCCGAGAGCGTTCTGTGAAAAATACCTGAAGACTCTGTCTTCGAAGGCCTCTTTTGAAACCGTATTGGGGTTTCTCTAGCCAATGTGTGCTCATCTTCCTCAGTCTCAGGGTAGGAACATTCAGAAAATGCCATGCTCATCCTCCTGACTCCCTTAAAGTCAAAGGTCTTCTCGCTGCAGGGTGAGGACAGCAGGCTTGGGCAACCTTCGCTCACACCTCCAGGTCTCTTCTCCAAGCACAGGCTCATCCTAGGCAAAGACTCTGTCCGACCCTCCCATTCCGAGATCTTCTTGCGTATGGTATCTGATGAGGTGGAAGACCCTGTATAACTGAGGGAGAGTGTACGCTTGTGGCCAAGCTTGTTAGAGGGGCCTGTTGAAAATGTGCTCACACTTAAGGGTCCAGTTTTCGATCCATCCCCAACAGTGGAGAGCTGTTGCGGCTGGTTTTCCTTCTGATCCTGTGCTATAGCACTTGACAGCTTATGGACAGAAAGTCGTTTGTCCAGACAGCTGATGCTCCTTGATTTGGTCAACCTATTCTGGCATTCGAAGTTAGAGGAGAGCGAGGCACCACTTCTCAAGCTGCCAGTCTTACAGCTGCAGTTCTTTTGTGTCCAGAACGTTGCATCAGCTCTAGGTTCCTTTACTTGGTGACCGGTATCCTCACTGAGGTGAGAGGACCTTGCCCCTCCTCCAGAAGAAAGAACTGGTGGCGGAGATGCAGTCTGACACCTGAGAAAATAAGAAACAAATCTTACTTTGATTTGCTTAGTTCACTGTACATTTTTTGGCCAAAACTGAAAATTTGAGAAGGTCTTGCCCCCTTGTGCGTTACATTTCCGCTCATAGCTCACTAACCCTGAGAATAACCCACACATATTACATACCATTGTGCTCAGCGGAAACTCCTCTAAAAACGTATCTAATTCAATTTCATACCCGTTAACCACAGCTCTAACGCCATGCAAATAAACACCAACATAGCCGGAATATAATTCATGACCAAGTTTTTGTATATGTGCGATATGTATCCACAATATAAACGCAAACACCAAAACCATAGCATCAAATGAAAGCTAACAACCAGCAGAATCCAGGGATATGCAACTCATTTACATTGCATGAAGTATTTCAGAGCAGGGAGCAAATGTTCCACGAAAAAAAATACCAGCAAAAACAAAGCAAAAGTGTAAATCTTGTCTTACCTTTGTCGTTTTTTCAAACAAGTTATTTCCATAGCGATTAAAGTCCGTTTATTGTTATTATCTGGTCTATAGCTTCGCGGAAACTCCATTTTGGCTCTTTTCTGTAGCTCTGTGCTCGCGTAATATGACCAAATATGGAAACACTCCCAGTGCGTAAACGCAGTTCCATGTCCTGTGATTCGTCGGGGATCCTGTCCGTCTCAAAAGGGTGGATATCATTGGATTCTAAAGATTCTAAGCTTTCCCACGAGGTATAGAGCTCCCGGTATGGACAGATGGTTGAGGGGTGGGCATACAGGAAAGTTACAAGGTTGAAAGCGGCATAAATAGGAGCTTACGCATAGCGCACAGACAGCGTAAAGGGCCGTCAGCCCCCCTTTTACAGCGTTTCTTTAGGAGTTTTTTTTTTTTTTGCTGAAATCATGTCCCGTAAGCAAGAAAAGAAGACCATGAATGTAGTGCAAGCTTTGGACAAGATTTTTTCCATATTTCAATTATTGTGCCAAATCCGAAATGGATTACGCCTGAACTTTGTTCAATCAAAACCAGTACAGAATATTCGTTTCTTGTGATATGGACACCAAACTTGCTACAGATGTCCTTCACATGTAGTGGTTACAATTGATTGTGTTTATTTGCTTGTTTACATGTAAAAAAGGGGATATTAGAGAAAACGTGGGTGTTTTTTTTGTTCATTTTTTGGCCAATTCAACATCATTTACTCTTACCCAGTGTTCTTGACTGTCAAATTAACTCCACCACCCAAGAACCCATCTTCATTTTGATACAAAGATTTGCAGTTTAGACCTTGTAAAAGCTGAGAAATGCCTTATAAAGTGAAGGTATAGGATTTTCAGAAAATAGGCCATAGGGTTTAAGAGGTTAAACAGTCCCTGTTAAACAGATGTTGCGATCGCGCCAATTCACGCAAATTCAGCCAATCCCCGCAATTTATTTGTGGCCTTGCAATTTCATCCAATCACCGCGACTTTACCTCAAATTCGACCAATAAGTTTGGTCCGTCACTGTACGCAGCATTATTTTCACACAGGACTTCTTTATCACACTTCCCACATCACACTTTGCTACAAATATCACTGCGAAAGACTGTGCAAAGCCATTCCATAATGTTCTCCATAAAAGTGGAGCGAAACTCTTTTGCTCTGTGTGCAACATTGTCATGGAACACAAAAAAACCTCGCTTGACCGACACTTCTCTACAGCAAAACATGCCAGAAGCATGTCCGTGCAAAAGCCGGCACGACAAGTGACTATCACCGAAGCTGTTGCTCGCAAATCCATCGCAAGCAGCGAAAGGAACAAGGTAAACAACAAAACTTCATAACGTTTGTAAAACTAGATCTGTGGTGGTTTGCTTTTGTCAGTTGTCAGAGAGTACTTGCGTGGGCAAAGGTGATAGTGCCAGCGAGTTTGAGAGGGACAGTTAATAAAACTATTTTTCATGCTTTCACACGGTAGTTTCATCAAGATTTTCATCTAGTTCAGACTTGTAGGGTGTAGGTTATTTTGCTTGAGAACAATAAGATGCTTATTCTGATAATTGTTTTGGTGGAATTAAGAAACTGTAAAACAAGCTTTTGATTTTGCCACTAAACGTAAAACAAGAATCTTAAACTTTGACTCAACAGTTTCTTACTTCGATAATATTACAGATATTTTATTTTAAGAAATCAATGTTAAGTTTTGATAAACACAACCCTCTCACAACAAGAAAAAAATGCTTACATTTAGCAAAAATCTTTGATCAACCAAAAAAAAAATTTCAAAATGCTTGTGAAAAGAATCTTAAAAGAATATTTCTGGTTGCCGATTTTGATTTATTTTTGACAAGAATGTTTGTAATTATGGTGAAACAGAGGCTTGTTTCTGAAGATTACCTTTAGATTAGATGTTAATGCCATGGGCTGTCTGAATACTGGATTCTGATTGGCTGGCAGGTGTGAATTCATTTCATATAACCACACAGGTTCAATCCGTCTGCACCTATCCCATAGAAACTCATGGTTTAGGTTGAAAACGAGACGGCTGCAGCAAACTTTTCCAGATTTCCGGATTATATTAGCGTTTTCTAGACACAAACAATCATTTATTATTCAAAAGCCTAATTTGTGAATCTTTCTCTAAAGCTGGTCTCACTGACACAAAACCAGCTTGTATTTTTAAATTGAAGTGCCAATGTGTTAAAAAAAATATCTGATGAAGTTTGTCACACAAACATTTAACCCCGAAGTGGTTATTGTCCAGAAGTTGCCGTGATTCTTACTAAATAAACTCAATTTGCATCATAGCTGCGTCAGTTCAGTTAATCCACCTTGAACATGGAACTATTTGTCCAGTTAGTCAGAGTTGTGGGTTAAACGACGAGACAACTGCTGCTTTCGTAGAACGTTTCAACCCAGATATTATTAATACCTTTATTATGTTTACGTTGGCATGTGACCATGGTATAAACGGTTTAATCTACTGTATTATACACACTGAGCAGAGTGGTTCTAATTCATATGAATAATCTCGGCCGTGGGTCCGTAGACTCTTCAGTATCGGAGGTCAATATAGTAGAGAGGCGCAACTTGTTTACTACAGTTAGACTAAATGGTAAGTTTTATTCGTTTATATTATGTGCATTTTTTTTAATTACTTGCCTGTCATGACAAAATAGCTAGCATGTATTACATGTTGTTAATTACTGCTAGTTGTTAATAAAGTATTTAATTAAAATAAAAGTTTAAGAGTTCAAATGCAGCTATATTTTTGGAATTTCTTTTTTTTGTCTTTGTTGAATAAGTTCTATTTTAACTGCATAATTTATCAGTGAAAAAAAGTCTTGTCACACTTATATTTTTAGTGCTTATAAAATTATTTAGTGCTTAAAACTGTAATTTTAAGCTATGTAGTTTTAAGATTTCTTGTTACTACCACCAAGCGCAAACATTCTTAAGTTAGTGCGGCTTTTCTCACAACTAAACAGTTCTGGTGTGGTGGACAGTGTGCTCGAAACAAGAATGAATCCTAGAAGGGTGAATAAATACGCAGCAATGTTACTTGCCTCCTCTCTGTCTATACTGTCCTATCTGAAACATTCAAATGTGCACAAACCAAAACAGGAAAAATATTGCTAGAATTTTAAAACTGCATACTCTATTTTTGGTAATAAAATTAAGCACAAAGATTGTTGAAAAAATGCTATTTTGCCTAATTTTAGCAATTATTTCAAATTTTAAGACCAAATCGGCATGATTTAAGGACATATATACTTGTTTTAATGAACAAAACATCCTAGTTTTAAGACAACTTGCCTCGATTTAAGATCACTTGTGACTTAATACAAATACAGTTTGAAAACGCACAGGTGCGTTTTGCCTATTTTTAAGCTCCATCAGCATTTGTTGTGAGCTTTTTGGTAATTTTAAAATATCTTGCTAAGTTAAATAATTTTTTCTAACTAGATTTACGTTTCGAGCTTTGTCTAAAATTTGCAGTATTACTTAACTCAAGAACACATTAATGACAGTGAGGCAGATCTCACAGCAGTGGTTAAAATAACAAGTGCAAGCTGGGAAGACGCCAAGAGCATGATCCATGGTGCAGGTTGGGGCAGATCAACTAAAATCCTATCCCAAATGTTCTTCCAAGGAAGAGAAATGACAGCACAGCAGCAAACTGCCAGGGTTTTTGCAGTTTTTGATAAAAAAGTTTATAGTTTCTTATTGTATATTGTTTTATATTAAAAAAAAAAGTGTAGTATTGTCATCTAAAATATAGAATTTTAAGGATTCTTGCCAAGTCAAATTTGCTTGATTTAGTAAGAGTTTAACTAGCTTTTTTTCTTGTTCCAAGAGATCGTTTTTCGCACTGTGGTTAAACTCACCACAACACAATGTTAACAATAATGTATTTTAACTGCTTTTTTTATCTGAAATATTATCCTTTCCATCATCAGCTCCCTCTTTCAGCTCATGACATTATGTGAGAGTATAGGCCTTGACACACATACGCATCTGCTGAACTGCAGCGGCTGCATCGTCAGCTGCTCGTGTTAAATCTCTTGTGTTTAAAAATGAGTGCACAGACGCTCTTTTGAACATTAGATGGCGCTTCGGTAGAACTGTAATTCACTCAATGCCACACGGTGGCATAGAGGTAATTCGCATTTTGTGAGGCGCGTTTATGGACAGGAAGAAGAGGATGAGCGATCGCTTATCTGTCAATATAATCCCAAACTATTCATTGGGATTAGATGGCAAATATTCATGAACAAAGTTCTCTGTGAGTCATGCAGTGAGAAATCCTCTCGTCCAGAGTGAATTCAGGTATGACTGGATGCTGCTCCAGACAGTCCTGCAGTCTGACGGGACCCCGCTTTACTTCTGTCCCTACCCATTTTGTTCTCGAGCTCTGCCTAGCGCTGCCTTTAAACATGCCAATCACAGTGGTTTGACATACTTTATGGAGGAAAAAAAAAAAACGTTTCACTGCATATATTGAAAATTGACGCATGGACACACCACTTTTTTCTGGCTGGTGTGTAAGGTCACATTAGCGCCTGTATAATTAAGATTTTAAAGATCCCCTGCATACAGCTGATGCATAGGTATGTAAAGGCCTTACGTTTTATTAATCTTTTTTCCTCTGAATGGATTCTTGAAATTCAGCCTTTACAATAGATCCCAGGCTTGTGAACAAGTCACTAATCCTGGATAACAAAAGAGGAGATGGCAAATCTGTCAAAAGGAGTTGGAGAATGTTGTTTAAGGCGACTATCTATAAATCAAGTCTGGGTTTTACAGCACAATGAAACTTCTATAACCTTTGTTCAAATGATTTCAATAGACCATAATGATTATAAATATCTGTCTAAAAATACCTCAACTGGCAGGACCACCTTTCCAGCCGAGCACAAATGATTGTTTCTATAAGTGCACTATTAGCCTCGTGCAAAGCCTTCTCATAAAAGAAAACATTATTTTGGAAATTCTTTCAAGAGTTTGTGTCTGTGGTTAGAGGAGGCTCTCTCGGAGGCCAGACAGGGCCAGTACAAACAAGGCCAGCACTGGGGAAGCCAGCTGCTCTAGCCACACATAGACCGGGTGAGATGCCAGAGCAGGTTTGGCTCCTCCTAGGTCTTGGGAGCAATGTCAACCGCAGGCCATTTCCTGTAGGATAACAGTGCCAGGATGGTGAAACTACAAGTTTCCAGGAACACACATCAAAAGAAATACGTCAACCTAGAGCCAGTGAGTTCTCCTCCACAAAAATGTTGATATTTCATCTACAATTGAGTTATTTTTTCAGCTATTATCTTTACCAAAGGCAATATATCCTCAGTACAAGGCCTACCTACCGCCACCCTAATCTGCTTCTTCAGTATTCTGCTTTGCCAATAATTTATAGCTGAAGCCATGTCCAGGAAAAGAGGATATAGAAGCCCATGCCATCATTTTCCCACAACGCTGCTCCACATAAATCACAATTTCCTTTGGTAAATATCTCTGACATCAGAGAGTGTTCATAGAACAGTTAATTATGAAGGTAACTCCTATCGTTCTTCAAAGAATCTTCATTCCCAACTTGTTCTGATAGTACTGCAAAGCCCCAGAGTTAAGCCAAGGCCACAAATAGAACAAAGCCTCTATTCTAATCAACATCCTGGCTTCTGCTCATAACCAGGATGTTTACTTAAGCTTTGTATACAAGAGTTTTGCCTATGAAGCACCGCTGGACTCAATAATCTATTTCAACTTCTCCTTGTACACGGACGTTTTTTTTTTTTTTTTATCAGGAGCGATTGGTGCCTAGTGAAAATATTTTACTTTTGTATCATCATTTAGTAAAATACATCGTAACAATAATCACATCTAACATGAGCAGTCTAAATTGTGCTCTCGATTCACTGCAAATTGTGCTCTCGATTCACTGCAAAAAGCACACCTACGGAACAGAAATCTAGTTAAACACTTCCCAGATCAAGCAAAAAACTGTCAATGGGGCGAGCAAATTTGACTTGCCAAAATTTTTTAAAGATAGCAAAAAAAATCCAGAGGAGAAAGTGTATATATAGAAAGTAAAACTACATTCAAACCAGGATACAGTGGTACCTCGAGAAAAGAATGCTCCATGTTACGAAAAGTCCAAGATACGAAAGGTCTCGGGAAATATTTTGCTTCGAGATACAATTGAAAAGATTTTGACTAGGCAAAACGAGGCAATTGTCTTATAACTAGGATGTTTTATGCATTGAAACAAGAATATGTCCTTAAATCAAGTCAGTCACAACACAATGTAATCTAAAATTAGGAACAAATTGCTAATATTTTAGGTAAAACAGAATTAATTCAAGATATTTGTGCTTAATAGTACCCAAAATAGAGTTTGTGGTCTTAAAACAAGAAATTCTGGCTTTAAATTTATTTTTTATAGTGTGGTGACTTTTATCATTTTTTTTTTATTTGGGCATATGAGCATTTATTAGATAGAACAGTATAGACCAGGGGTGTCTAACATACTGCCAATCATTTTGCAGAAAGAGAGAAAGAAAGAGAGAGCGAGAGAGAGGGAAAGAATGACAGAGTTCACTTTAAGTCAGTGATTCTTAAACGTGGAGCCGTGGCCCAATCTCGGTGCGCGAGCCAACTAGTGGGCCTCAAAAAAAAAATCTGTTCTGAACCTGTGGGCTGCGAGGGCCTCGGGACCCGAATGGCGCTTCCTAGCACTTGGTGGCAGTAAGGCTTCAGTCAGGCGTTGTGGTATACGCCAATAGAGCCTCGGCCAAATAAACATGTGGCTCTTTGCCTCATTTCATGTTTAACTATTTTTTTTACCTATTAACCACAATCAAATCCATCAGAGGACATTAAAAACAAATAATAAATAATATTAATAAATAATAATAAAATGAATTTGGAAGATTGGGTGTTTCTTTGCTGCTCTGGGACACGAGACCTTCAACCTCCTTGCGAGCGTCACTAATTGCTGAGGCACCACGTCTCGCGCTGCTGCAGTTTAGTGGGCAAACACTAGGAGATCCAATTGATGGTAAGATGTACCAATGTTCTCTCTGTTAATAACGTTAAATTTAAAACGGTCAATTTCGGTCAAAACTTACCTATGGGGATGTTGTTGTTTTGGTTCAGAGTTAAGCCGGCTTCGCTCAATACAAAGTTTATTAAAAGAGTTTCTTGGAGTCTTACCGCAGACTGATGGCACAATGTCCATTTTTATTTGTGTTAAAACTGTCAAAGATTTTTATTTTCTGTCCTCTGACTTGTAGCAGAGAGTGCCGTTGACATTCTAGTCTGGTAATTGTTCTCTGATGCTACTTTTTATAGACTAAACGGGAGATCCTGATTCCAAGTGTGAAGAAAGCAGTCGCAGAAGACATGGAGAAGTTTTTGAAATGAAAAAATGAAGAAAAAAGCCATCAATTTACATTAACAAGTTATTTGACTGGGCCTTGAATCATATTGTATGGGGAACATTGGGCCCCAATGTCAAAAAGGTTAAGAAACTCTGCTTTAAGTAATATTACAAACGCAGCATTTTAAGAAACATTATTCTGTCAATAAATTGTAAAGTACCGGTAAGTATTTCACGTCGCAGTATTCTGTCAATAGGACGGGTCTATTTTTCTTGTGTCTATTTTTCTTGTGTCTACCTCTAAAATAGTCTCAGTGAATGAAGAAACAAAACAATTTGCTTATTCGTCGACATACATAGGAACGTAAAAGCAGAAATAACTTCCTTGTTTTAATATTCCTGTTTCAAGAAATCTTACCAAATTTTCTTGCTTTTGAAAATCTTGCTCTTGTCAGATTTTTTTGCTTGATCAAAGAAGATTTTAACTGTATTCAAGGATTTTTTTCTTGTTTTTTCTTGTTCTGGGAGGGGTGTTTTTATCAGAACCTAACATTGATTTCTTAAAGGGTCATGGCTCTGTAGATTACAGCAGTGATTATTTGAATAATACAATATTGTACAAACTTTAGATTATTTATTTTAGTTTCATTAGACTGTATTTGTAATAGGGTCATGGCGGTTGGAGAAATGACCTTTTAGGGGCTCTGTAGGCTCTATAGTTTTTTTTCGCCCGGCCTTATTTTTTCCAACCCTGATATTTTTTTTCTCCTACCGCACTTTTTTTATCCTACTGCCATGACCCTTTAGGGGCTCCGTACTCCGTACCCGAACACAGAATAGCGAGCAACGCACCCTATTTTAAAATTCCTTATTTTTAAAACAAGATAATTCATAACCCTTACCCTACCTGAATGTGATGTGCTGTATGCTAACTGTTGGTACATGTCATTTTGTTGTAGGGAGCAAGGAGCAGACAGAGTTTATAAAATTCAGAATGAGGCTAAACCGTCTTAAACCGTTAGAAATTTACAAACGGTTGATGCAGCCTTCAGAGGATCCTCCGAAGCCATAGCTTCCAGTGACTGGGTAAACTACATCCTCGGAAATGATGAAGAACCTGGACTGTGACAGCTATTGTCAACGCTTTTCAAATTAGATGCATTGGTGCAGAAAAGGTTGAAAAACACTGCTTTGGACGTTGCTTAAGATTTGCACAAGTATAAACAAAAGGTAAAAACTGCTGATTCATATTCATGATTCTCTGTTCACCTGTCTGAGGCTTCCTGTAGACCTTTAGCTGCTCCCGATCTTAGTGCAGATTTGGAACTCTTGTTGGCTGTCATGTCCTTCAGACGACCCCCTTACCTGTTTAAAAGAAATACTTTAATTATAAAATCAAAATCAAGCTTATTCTTCCAATGGGGCTAGACCAGAGGGTCGCAGCCCTGAACAGTTTAGATGCAACCTTCATGAAACATGCCTGATTCTACTAATGAAGCTCTCCTTGGTTTGTTTCAAGCTGCCAGTAATTGTAGGAACAAAAACCAGGAGGGACACCGGCCCTCCAGGAATGACTTTGCCCACCGCTGGGCTAGATATATTATAGCTGCTTCCGGAGGCAAATATGAAAACATTGAAAGTTTCACAACACAATCTTTTTATTATTAAAAACAGCTTTTATGGGAGCCACTTCAGTAACAAACCAACAAAGAAGTGATTTAACTTATGTAGCCCAATCCTGCTCCATCCATAATGATCACCAGCTCCACCTTCATTATGACACAATGAAGCAAACTAAACAAACAAAAATCTGTTGATATAATGACGACCCTGAGAAATGACAAATTGTTTCTTTCGCTTTACAAACTGTGGACCAATTATGCAAAAATTCCAACTGAAGACAGCCTTAAAAAACAGTTTTTAGTTTTCAGCGAAAATTCCAGACCACTTATTAATAAACAAGTTATTCTATTAACACTGAAGTTGTTGCTGATGCTTTAGCGTGCCCCAGAGGATTTGATGTAGACATTTGTCTCAGAAACTGGCCCTTGGACTGAGCTGTCTGGCAAATAATCAGAATACAACAAATATGGACCTTGATCTACATCCAAATGTTCCAAGATCCCTTTATGGAATACACAGAGTCATATGAAAGGGTATTTGTGGATTGAGAACTACAAAGAAAATTTTAAAAGTTGTAATATATTAGGGGGTGGGGCGCCACGGTGGCGAAGTGGGTAGCCGGTTCAAGACTCTCCGGTGTTTAGTACATTAAACTAGTTTTTAAAGCTAATTTGCTATGTTTGATGAAAATCATAGAGCTAAACAAGAGGAATTTATAAAGGCACAATACAATTATGAATTTATTTTAACATTTAAAAACTTTGCAGTGAAAGGAATAGCAGGAATATAATGGTTCTGTTAGTGGAATCAGAGTCGTGCCAAGTGTCTACAGTTTGCTTTGTTTATGTGAACATGTGTTTGAATAAAGTAGCCAAGATTAACAGGGCTGAGCAAGTCTCTTGCCTCATTAAATTGGGATTGCTTTTTCCCATGAACATTTGCACCTACGAAGTAAAAAGAGGTTGTTTAACGACAGATATTAGTTTTACAAGCGGAGCCAGGGAGTTGTGGTTTGAGAACTCTTAGCAGACAGGAACACGGGTTGCGTCATGAGAAAGAGGAGGCTCCGTTTCATTTATCAGCTGCACTTAAATCAAAACGGGAGATTCTTTGATGAGCTATAATTCAGATTAACAAGGGCATGCTTTCCACGGCGAGACATTGATGGATTTATTCATAAAAAATAATAAAAAGATTAAATAAATTCAATAAAGCGGAATAAATTGTTAAATAACACTCTTTTTCAATTGTATACTTGTTTGGATTTTTAAAGAAAGCTCTGTTGGTTGGGCATAATGTAAACAAAGAACTGTCCAGGGATAATAACAATAATAATTTACAACATGTTCAGTAAATAGCTATTTATTCCGCAGAAATATAAATGATAAGTTCGTAAACTTTTCATACTTTATCAGTACTTTTCATACACAGTGTGCAAAAAAAAAATGTGACCACTCGTCCCCATTGTTTTTAAATACAACCACTCAAAAACCATAGAAACGCTGTAATTACACTACCTAACCAACAGGTGGCAGTTGATTCGTACCACTTTTAAAATGAGTATTTAACATTGAGTTCCAACCCGCAGGCCCCACTTTTATGAAATTATTTGGCCCGCCCCACACCCGCGACCTTTAAATAGACATACTAGGCATCATTTTTGACACCTCAACAACCTCAGGAAAGGTGATGGACTGCGACTCCCGGAAGCTTAGAATGTACTCGCCGTCCCAGAAGAACCTCGTCTCTCTCAGCAATGTATTCACAATCATATAATTGCACGCTACATTGATTTTGTGTGTGTGTGTGTGTGTTTTATGACCTTCCCCGCAAATAAAGTGACAATTTCTGTACCCCCCCCCCCAAAAAAAAAATCATTAATATGCATGTAAACCTGTATGTACTTTAACTCTAATAGCACCATTGGTAAACATGGCAGTGAGCCAAAGCACCAAGGATGATGACAATGACAAACCCCACCTCCAAAACTCTGGAAAACACATTTTCTGAGTCAAGGGGTCAAGCACCTCCGGAGCAATCATCACTCGGCGACCAGTTGTATTAGGTACCACAGCCAATCCTTATTTAGGACATGTTCAATCAGACATTGTACGGCTCAGTTATAAAACTTTCCTGTTTTTGGCAAAATGCCAAATTTCGACGGGCAACGTGCAATCATAATTTAACAAAGGCTAAAAAAAGCTTTGCAATTTATCAGCCCATATACCTTAAAATGAGGCTGATGGAGTTTTAGAGGTGAACAGATACGGTTTGTACAGTTTGAGTGCAGAATTTGCAGTGTCATTTTTAGATTATTTGCAAAATAAATGACTTTCTGTTAGTTGTGGAAACTCACTTGAATTGACTTTTTTGATCTCTTACATGAATTTACCAAATTTCAAACGTTAAATTCAAACACAGTTTCAAATAGCAGTAAATAAAAAGGCATATTCCATGTGGCCACTGTGTGGCGCTGTAATAGTCACTGTTGTTTACTATATAGATGTGTTTTCATCCTGATGGGACATTTTACGACAAAGACATAGCAGCTTCCTGGTTAATGGCGAAATTTACCTGACAGCCTAAAACGAACCAATCAACTTTTTCAAAAAGACATCTTTACAATTTAACATTGCAGAGGTCTTTAAATGAGACTGCAAGATTTTCACAGTGATCATATAAAATCTGTAAGTGGGTTTGTTAAATTTTGTACAAAAGTTTACAAGAAAATTCAAAATAACAGACTTCCTGTCAGTTTTGGAAATGTTCTCCAATTTACTTTTTGTAAGTCTTGGTACTTTACATACAATTCAAACACATTCTGAAATACCAGTATAAATCCGAAGAAAATGGGATATTCCATGTTGCCACTAGGTAGCACTATAACTGACGGTGCAGGTTGCTGTATAAATTTGAACCCGATCAGACATAGTGTGGCTGAGCTATATTAACAACTTCCTATTTATGTCAAAATTTTGAATTGTGACTTCCGTCGTGGACACATTGTTTAAGAAGTCAAAGAAGTTTGGCAATTTAACTTCCTGTATATCTTAAGATAAGGCTGGTGAAGTTTGGAAATCAAATCTCTAGGAGATTTGCTGACGATTTTGGAAATGCGTTCCATTATACTTAGATTTAAGGTGCTCTGAGAGTGCAACATAAGTTTAAATGCAATGGGTGGCACTATGGAGTCCTTTTCCCGCACCAACTATTCACAATCATGTTACTTTTCACCAGTTCTGAAATTCAGTGACCTTTCAAGCATGATAAGGCCCTTAAAAAACACTGAAAGCCACAAACAATAATGCTCTGAGCAAATACATTAGGGTTCTTTGCACCTTCAGTGCCACCTTCAAGCCCTAATTAAGAAAATGCAGGCGGCAGAACTCACAATTTCAAAACAATCTACTGCAAAAAGAAGTTTTAAAGGCAAACTCAAATTTTGGGAAAAAGTGCAGCAACTCCCATTTGGAGTACAAAACCTAAATATCTAAAAGTTGAGCTGTACAAAACTTAGTTACACATTTGAGTTGGTCCTCAAAACTCCCTGAAGTTTTTTTTGTTTTTGCAACATTTTTTTTTCTAAATGTAGCTGGGATTCTGTCTGTATAAAGCACAAAAAAAGCAAAAGCTCCAGAACACAGAAAATATTTTCGATGTATAGTGGTACCCCGAGATACAAATGCTTCAGATTACGAAATGTTTGAGATACGAACAATAACAAACATTTCTGCTCTATTTTCCACTTGTTTGTCTGAAGTCACGCTGTTCTACTGCGTCCTTGTGCTCCTTTCTCCCTTTGAAGAAAGTGAGCTAAAATGAGCTGATATGCCTTAAAACTGTTTAAATCGAGCGAAGCATTATGTATAGATTACCAATAATGTTCTATTACAAATGTTAGAGTCAAGGTGTCGTAAAAGAAATAACGTTTATAACGTGGAAAGTGCTGTTCTGTAGCGCAACTTAGAGAAACCCAGTGACTCTTTCTCTCCATCCCTTCTCACACGCTCAGTACTGTCTCCATATGTGCTTGAAACTAGGGCTGGACGATATGAAGCAAAAAATATATCTCGATATATTTTGCTATATCTCGATATACGATATATATCTCGATATCTTTGCAGGATTTATAACCCCCCCACCCCCCAAAAAAAACCCTACTGCCAAAAAAAAATAATAAAAATGTCAAAGTCGTTTTTATTGAAGCTCAGAGGTGCTTCTGCAAATTTTCTTTCAGAAATCCTTGTATACATATTGCCTTTTTATTCAAAACTAAAACAACTAAAAAACAGGCAGTGCATAGGAACAAAGTGCTCCTGTAACATTTAGGATATAAACAAAGGAGTTCCTGTCTCGAAAAGTAATGTCGACTCTGTAAACTGTATCTGTCAAGTGTTTTTAGCATACGTTTAAAGCCACGTTGTTCAACGACGGATATGGGTGCTATGTGAAATGCCACGGACTCTGTGATGCACCTTGCGCTCTGTCTTTCATATTCTACACTCCGCGTTATAGAATTGTGGAGATTAGTTGAGCTTTGGTTGGCAGAAACTTTCACGGCAGTAGACATCTGTCTGTTGTTCGTCTGACGACTTAAAACCAAAGTATTTCCATATAATGGAGCCAGCAATTCTTTTTTTGCAACAAGTTCTGTAACCTCCGGGCTGGTTGCGGGCGCCGCCATGTTGAATGAGACAACAGGCAAGGGGAGGGGAAACAAAAGCAAGGAGGCGCGGACGAGCACAGCACAGAGAAGGCACACAAGCAAATTGGCGAAAATTAAATATAGACATTATATCGATATATACGATATGTCAGAATTCATATCGAGTTTAAAAAATATCTCGATATATTTTAAATATCAAGATATCGCCCACCCCTACTTGAAACTTTGTTGGTGTCAGTAATTCGTGAAATATCTTGAGAAAATTAACTTTCACATGTAGTGCCGTAATGTTTTCTGCATCCGTTCCACCTCCTCCGACACATCGCTTCACTCTCAAGGTAAGGTTTCACATTTATGTACAAATTACATATTTACATGTGTTTTATTCTGTTTTATTATCATTTATTACAATAACAATGTGTAGATTTAAGGATTGAAGAAAAATCACTTGATTTTTCTCCGGTTTTCCATTTTTCATCTACTTATACTGTTGTTTCTTTTACATGGACAACTTGCTTCAAGATACGAAATGTTCGAGATACGAAAGCCACCCCGGAAAGGATTAATTTGGTATCTCGGGTTACCACTGTACTCCGATCAAATCATCAATTATGAATAAATGACTTTAAAGTAAGCACCAAAGATGCAAAAAAATGTGAGAGAAAGTGCAACCAAATTCTCTATTATAGCTGCAACTGCAAGATTTTTCACACCCCTGCAAACTCTTCACACCCAGATATCTTAATTAACCATCACCACAACCGCAGCACCATGTGCATCTCACTTGCCACTTCCTTCTGTCAAATTAGAGGGTCCCTTCAGAGACATAATAAAAGATTGAATACTTTCTTGGGAAATGTTCACTTGTTATGTAGAGCATGGCTTTAAGGAGAGTAGAATATTATTCACTAGGGGGATGGTGTAACTGGCTAAACTGGGGGTCTTGTTTACAGGAAGATGTTGTAGGCACAAATCAACCAACCAGCAGAATAGCTCAGAGCCCAACAGAAACAGATGAAGGAAGAGACAGCATTCCTTTAGTCAGCCATTTCCTGTTTCTGAGTCGTGCAATGAACAAGAGCTCTTTCAAACGTTCCATGACAGATTAAACTCTTGATGACACTTTGCCCTCTTTTGGTTTAATAATCATTACATTTGGCTGTGCTGACGCTATACTGAGAACATTACGTGAAGAATGTATAGCGTTATTTTTAAAATGCATCAATAAAGACAATAAGAAAACACGAATAAATATTATACTAAAAGTTGTTATCAATATATGCCGAAAAAAGAACACCACCATATGGGACCACATGAAGTTCCTTCCTTATTCATTTATTAAAAGAAATGCATCATTCTAATTTTATATTACAAATATTCATTTTCCTCTTTCAGGGTCACGAGGTTGGTGCACATCTGGCGAGAGACATTCACACCTAAAGAGAATTTAGATTATTCATTTAACCTAACCACATGTTTTTGGGATTGTGGAGGAAAACCACACAAGCACAGGGAGAACAAGCAAACTCCTTCCTCTAATTATAACACTTCCCCTATTATTAATTAGTTCTAGTAACTATTTCTCATTAAAAGTGTCTAAGTCAAACTGCATTATGAGTCAGAAAGGTTTTGAAAAGCATTTTTATTTGATAAACTAGATAATATTGCATTACTATATATAATACTGTATATACGCGCAGTTCGATGTTACTAACTAACCTTTGTCAAATTGTTTTCGAATCGTACTGAATTAATTGATAATGGATTGATTACATGCAGGCTACTTAATAATATATTGCAGTATTTAGTTAGACATTATGATCTTCTGGATCTTCGCTTCCAAAAAAATATGAATCAGGACCTCTTTTAATTTTAGTTCAATTTTTTTATAATTTACAATAACTTAATCAGACCTACAGGTCCTTCTCAAAAAATTTGCATATTGTTAAATAAAGTTCATTATTTTCTGTAATGTACTGAGAAACATTAGACTTTCATATATTTCAGATTCATTTACACACAACTGAAGTAGTTCAAGCTTTTTATTGTTTTAATATTCATGATTTTGGCATATAGCTCATAAAAACCAATCTAAAAAATTATATTTCATCCGACCAATAAAAGAAAAGTGTTTTTAATCCAAAAAAAGTCAACCTTGAAATAATTCTGTTCAGTTATGCTCTCAATACTTGGTCGGGAATCCTTTTGTAGAAATGACTGCTTCAATGCGGCATGGCATGGAGGCAATCAGCCTGTGGCGCTGCTGAGGTGTTATGGAGGCCCAGGATGCTTCGATAGCGGCATACAGAGTGTTGGGTCTTACGTTTGCAACTTTCTCTTCACAATATCCCACAGATTCTCTGGGGTTCAGGTCAGGAGAGTTGAGCACCAGTAATACCATGGTCATTAAACCATTTACCAGTGGTTTTGGCGCTGTGAGCAGGTGCCAGGTCGTGCTGAAAAATGAAATCTTCATCTCCATAAAGCTTTTCAGCAGATGGTAGCATACAGTGCTCCAAAATCTCCTGATAGCTAGCTGCATTGACCCCGCCCTTGATAAAACACAGTGGACCAACACCAGCAGCTGACACGGCACCCCAGACCATCACTGACTGTGGGTACTTGACACTGGATGACAGGCATTTTGGCATTTCCCTCTCCCCAGACTCTTCCTCCAGACTCTGGCGCCTTGATTTCCGAATGGAATGCAGAATTTGTGCAAGAGTCCAGTGCTGCTTCTCTGTAGACCAGGTCAGGTGCTTCTGACGCTGTTTCTGGTTCAGAAGTGGCTTGATCTGGGAATTGTGCCACCTGTAGCCCATTTCCTGCACACGCCTGTAGACGGTGGCTCTGGATGTTTCTACTCCAGACTCATCCACTGCTTCCACAGGTCCCCCAATGTCTGGAATCTCTCCTTCTCCACAATCTTCCTCAGGGTCCGGTCACCTCTTGTCGTTGTGCAGCATTTTCTGCCACACTTTTTCCTTCCCACTGACTTCACACTGAGGCGCCTTGATACAGCACTCTGGGAACAGCCGATTCGTTCAGAAATTTCTTTCTGTGTCTTACCCTCCTGCTTGAGGGTCTCAGTGATGGTCTTCTGCACAGCAGTCTTACCCATGATTGCGGTTTTAAGTAATGAACCAGGCTGGAAGTTTTTAAAAGCCTCAAGAATCTCTTGCAGGTGTTTAGAGTTACTGACCTTTGTAACTGACAAAATTACTTCATTTTTGGTTGTTATAGCGGCCATCTTGGGTAAACAAATGTGCTGGCTCGCGTGGTGCATGCTGGGAAATCTGTCTTAACCTCTTAAGCCCTGAGGCCTATTTTCCGAAAATCCTATACTTTTAATTTTTAAGGCATTTCTCAGCTTTTACAAGGCCTAAACTGCAAATCTTGGTATCAAAATGAAGATAGGTTCTTGGGGAGTGGTGTGGATGAGTTAATTTGACAGTCAAGAACACTGGGTAAGAGTAATTGATGTTGGAATGGCCAAAAAATGAACTCCGCCTAAAAAAAAAACACATGTTTCCTCCAATATCTCCTTATTTTACTTATAACGAAGCAAATAAACACAATCAATTGTAACCACTACATGTCAAGAACATCTGTAGCAAGTTTGGTGTTCATACTACAAGAAACTAATATTCTGTAAAGGTTTTGATTGAACAAAGTTCAGGCGTAATCCATGTTGGCACAGTTTGGCACAATTTGGCACAATAATTGAAATATGGAAAAAAATCTTGTCCAAAGCTTCAGCTACGTTCATAGTCTTCTTTTCTTGCTTATGGGACATGATTTCAGCAAAAAAAACTCCTAAAGAAACGCTGTAAAAGGGGGGTAGAAGCTCATTTACGCCATCTTGCTGCGCTTTTGGGAACCTTTCATTCACAAACGCTTTCGACGTCGAGCTTCTGCGTGTCCCTACCCCCCGACCATCTGTCCAATCTGGGAGATCTATATATCGATGGAAAGCTCTGATTCTATGGAAACCAATCAGCTCAACCATTTTGAGACTGACGGGATCGCCGACGAATCACACGACGCGCAGCGTGGAGAGACCACCTCTTACGCACGGGGAGTCATTCCATATTTGGTGACGTAATGACGCCACAGAGCTACAGAAATAATCCAAAATGGCGTTTGCGCGAAGCTATCGACCGGACATAACAACAAACGGACTTTTATCGCTATGGAAATAACTTTTTGTTGAAAAAACGGCAAAGGTAAGACAAGATTTACATGCTTGCTTGGTTTTCGCTGGCGTTTTTTCGTGGAACTTTCGCTCCCTGCTCTGAAATACTTCATGCAATGTAAATGAGTTGCATATCGCTGGATTCAGCTGGTTGTTAGCTTTCATTTGATGCCATGGTTTGGGTGTTTCCGTTTATATTGTGGATACATATCGCACATAAACAAAAACGTGGTCATGAATTATACTCCGGACATGTTGTTGTTTATTTGCATGGCGTTCGAGCTGTGGTTAACGGATATGAAATTGAATTAGATACGTTTTTAGAGGAGTTTCCGCTGAACACAACAGTATTTAATATGTGTGGGTTATTCTCAGGGTTCGTGAGCTATGAGTGAAAATGTAATGCACAAGGGGGCAAGTCCCCGGTACCGGGGACTCTCGGGCTTAAGAGGTTAAGCAGACTGGATCTAAATTGTGTCTGAAAATTAGGAGCTCAAACAGCTGAATTAATAAAAACATTTTTTTTTTTTTATTGTTTGATGAGATTCAGTACAATATTTACACATTTCCCAGTGTGAACCAAAAATAAATATAGTGCATAGGACTAAAAAAAATATAAACTAAACCTATCAATATGAACTTACTTTTCAATGTCTTGAGAGGTACAAGTTTTCCATCCTCTTTTTTCCCCAATAAGCAAATATTTTCACTGCGCTATTGAAAGGTGAAAATAAAGCCTGTAGAACATGGAAATATTTAACTTTATTGAAGCATTGCTATAAGTCTGACTTCATCTATGTCTAAAAGTCACAATATGAAATTAATTTTCTATAAATAATAATCAAACCAAGCCGATATACTTCAGAACTGGTGAGACAGGCAGTTCTGAAGAGTAAAAGTGTTTCTTCATAATAGCAACAAGTTATAACTTGTTATTTGAACAGAAAGGTTAGTATAACCTGCTTGTGTCAAGAAAAACTGGAAGGGGAAAGATTTTGTGGTTAATGTGAGCGACAGTCCGTTTATTACAGATGCTGCTCCTTGCTGTTCTCTATGGGTGACTGCAAAACGCAGGATTTGTTCCAACAATATATCACTAAAAAATCACATCAAATCAAACCAAAGTGTTGAGCTCACCGCAGGATCCACCAGCACAACAAGCCTTTTTCAGAGAACGCATAATGTTTGATACGACTTGAACATTACTATATTTATGACTGCTTACTTAAGCCGATATGTTGAATTATCAGTACGCACATTTATCTGCTTTTCAGTGAAAAACAATCATCTCATTCCCTCAGAAGAATAAATGCTGCTCCCATTTCTCTGAGAAACAGTGTAAAAACTTCAGAACGTAGATTCATGTTCTTGGAGGCTCGATAAGTTTATTATTAGATATACTTATCGAAGGGCTTGAGCACCTTTCAGTGGCCAATTTTTTGCACCATTCACTATGACCAGTCAAGCCCATTCACTATGACCAGTCAAGTTTACATTTCGGGAGGAAAAAATGGCAAATGAATTACTTAAAATACCAAAAAAAATTGTAACATCACCAGATGGTGCTATGAATGAGAATGAATATTGTTTTGTTATTGTATTAGACAATATTCTCATCACAAATGTCAAAATGTGGCCAGCTGGTGGCGCTATAATTGATACTGTAGATTGCTACAGAGATGTGTTCAAATTTGATACCTTTCAAACGTTTTATGAGTTATAACTACTTCCTGATCATTTATTTTCTTGCAATATCATTTTTTGACTGCCGATGTGTTATGTTAACGAAATCCAAAAAGCTTCGCAATTTATTGTCCCTTATACCTGATAGAGTTTGGAGATGATTAGATAAAATCTCTCTGAGGAGTTTCTTAAAGTATGATATGAGCAAAAGTGAATGACTTCCTTCGATTTTAACTTAAATGTAATATCCAAACGCTGCCCCGTTTCTGTATAATACACGATAAACTTACAGGAAACTAATAAACAGTTTTAAAGGTGTTGACCAAAGGCTCTACAGTGTCATCGACATTGTACCACATCCATACATTATTTGTTATTAATAAAATAACTGTACACATTGGGTTTTGTGTTAGATTTCTGCATTTCATTCATTCATTTTCAGGGTGGTACACCATGGACAGTCGCCTGTCCATCGCAGGGCAACATTCACTCACACACAGCCTCGAACGGGCGAGCTTCTAACTGAAAGGCCACAGTACTTTTGAACATTTTCTTTATTATCTGCAGATTTATTTTAAAAAGGGGTGAAAAAATATCGTAAATTGATTAATTTTTTTTAAAAAAAAGGAGGATTTTGTAGTGGTGCTAAAGCTAGTGCTTTTTGTGGGAACTAATGGAAACTGAGGCAAGTTGCAGAACAAAAATCTGAGGCAGATTTATGTTTGTCTGAAAAACAATTTAAGACCTAAAACAGCTAATTAAATTACATTTAAGATCTTTAAAGGCCTGATATTTGGGATTTTAAACCCTAAAACGGACAAATGAAACAGAGAGTAAAGAAAACAGAATACAGTGATACCCCGAGATACAAAATTAATCCGTTCCAGGGTGGCTTTCGTATCTCGAAGCAAGTTTTACATGTATAACGTCAAATCCGTGCAACGGCTCTCAGAAACAACAGTTTAAATTGATAAAAAAATGGAAAACCAGAGAAAAATCAAGTAACATTTCTTCAATCCTTAAATCTACACATTGTTAATGTAATAAATGATAATAAAACAGAATAAAACACAAGCAAAACACGTAATTTGTACATAAATGTGAAACATTACCTTGAGTGAAGCGATGTGTCGGAGGAGGTGGAACGGATGGCAGAAAACAATACGCCACTACGTATGAAAGTTAACTTTCTTGAGATATTTCAAACACAAGCGCAGACAGTACTGAGTGTGTGAGAAGGGATGGGGAGACCGCTTCTGAGAACGCATCACAGGGTTTCTCTAATTTGCGCTACACAACAGCACTTTTCAGTTTCATTCATTTATTCATTTTCCAACTCGCTTATTTACTTCTTGGGGTCACGGGGGTCTGCGGTGGCTATCTCCAGCACACATTGTGCGAGAGGCGGGGATACTACCTAGACAGATTGCCAGTCCAACGTCTGCAATGGGCGAATGGAGCGCCAGGACCTGCGTGACGTCAGACTTAACAAGTGGATAATAGACTGTTTATTGGAATTTTTTTCGTATCTCGAAGCAAAAAATTTCCAACGAGACCTTACGTATCTTGAACATTTTGTAACTCAAAGCATTCGTATCTCGAGGTACCACTGTATAGGCAACAAATCAGAACATCCAGATTTGCAGTGTAAACAAGACCTTTGATATAGGCCTCAATCAAATCCACAGGATAAAAAAGCACAATTTAACAACTAAACAGACACTTTTGGCACTTAAAAACACAGACTATAAATCACATCCCAGTGGGAAAGTTTTTAATCCTGAAAGGGAAATCAAGAGTACACCTGACATGCACAAGACTATAATTTCCTGGATAATTGATGCACACTAAATCATTTTGCCTTCAATCACAAAAGTTTAAATTACATTGTTAAATGACTCTTTGTTGTTGATTTTAGTCATAAAATCATAAAAGATATCTTAAAACCCCTTTACAAAATACCAAAGGAACTGATAACAATCAGCCTTCTGGGCAGTGACTACAAACTGACGTAGTTTGAGCTACAGTCCCTTCATTAGAAATTTCAGGAAGAGAAAAGAAAAGAGCTTTGTTCAATTCGTCCTTGAACAGAGATTGGTTAAAAAGTAAGCTCTTTAATCAGTGGCTCAGGCAAACACTCCCAGCAGCTTCTGAGGGTGAGTGACACAGTGAGGAATGCTCAGAGTTCAAGACGAGACCACCAGGCCACGGCCTTGTCAGCGACAACGGGTCAACTGGGTAGTGAAGCGGAGCTGTAGTCAAAAGGAATGCACTAATATTTGCCCCGTCCGTCAAAGGGCCTAGAGTTTCTAAAGGAGGAGGAATTCTGAACGTACAGGGAGGGATTCATTTCATGTCAATAAACATGACACTGTTGACAGAAGAGATTTCTTTGGTTACTCAGCCATTTGGAGATTACATATATTTTGGGGCTGAAACTTTGCTTTGCTAATTGCAGAGTATGAAGTTATGTATTTCCAATTTCAAACTAAACAGCACAGTGCTACTGAAAAGCAGAACTCGACTAGCATCCAGGCAAAACAACATGGGATAACAGTCCCCAGATAAAGGTCAGCGATTTAAAGGGACTCTACACTAAGCAGAGCGAGAAGAGTGACATCATCGTGTCTGCTATATTTGTAGTGTGGCGCCACCGTTACCATGGTTACTCATTAAACAGGACGACTCCCATTGATAGAAACTATTTTGTTATTTAAATTTTATTAGTAATGGTGGTTTATTTTGTTTTTTTAGTACTTATATATTGAACCCCAAAACAATTAAAGTGCAATTCCTGGTGGAAACAAAAAATACGTACAAAATGGCCGTTGTGCCCGATGTGATGACACCTTCTCCCGCTCTATAGGCTTAAGCCGAATTGTCAGAGAAGTCACATCACAGATTCTTTCACACTGCATGACTATCTGGAGTTGTACCCAGCCGTAGCTGAATTCACACTGCACTACAGATCAGTGATGGAGGGGGGCAGCTTGGTGCCAAATCCAACCACCAGAATTATTATGAAAAAATGAGATTGCACAAGTTTTCATTTAATTTCTTGGGACCAAAAAGTCCAAAAAACAGCCCCTTTTGAACCAAAACCATTGTTTATATTACTGTCTATTAGGGGTGTAACGGTACGCTAAAATCGTATTCGGTTCGGTACAGTGTCTTGGAGAGTTCGGTTCGGTTCATTCGGTTCGGTACACAACAATAAGAACTTACATAATCTTTATTTTGAAAAGCTGCCAATACACAGTAGAATTCTTGCATAAATAAATAAAAGTGACACATTTGGGTGATATTTTAAATAAATTGCACTCTTTATTAAGTAAAACACATTTTTTTAAATAAAAAATGAAATACTGCAACTAGTTAGGATAGATTACCTATCCACATTTTCTGAAGAGAGCATAGATCTGGTTATAATATCTCCAGCAGTAGAAAATGTTAGACGTGTTGCCTGCCCGATCTCCGTGGAACAATGTCGGCATACAACTTTAAATTTATCCACTCGTCTATCCCCGTTACGTATTTTAACAGAGAAGCCAAAGTGTTCTCAAACACGAGACCGTAGTGAGGTGAGAGGGTCTTCAAGCTCTGGCTTCTCTTTCGCTTTTGATAAGATTCCATTTTCCTTCTCGCGCTCGTCAGTCAATAGCGTCCGTGCGGAAACTCGCCTAGGAACATTGTTCCGCTGCGCTTAATATCGCGCTAATAATGCATTTATATAATTTAATAAAAATACCGAATACCGAAACGGTACGCAAGTGTCCCGAACCGAACAGGCCGTACCGAAACGGTTCAATACATCCCCGTGAACCGTTACACCCCTACTGTCTATGCCTTTGTATGTCCTCCGCAACTTCATGTTGCCCTAGATCTGGCTCTCTCATTGGCTGCATGGTAATCACACACGTTATTTCCATTCAGAACAAGTTTCAAGACTCGCTGATATCTAAAACCGTGCAGTCTGAAACAGGCTTTAGGGCTGTGTGATATTGAGAAATGTATTGCATGTATGGGTCACTCTATACCTGGTGAAAAAGTCGCTTTAACTAAGTAAAACCTTTATTGCACATTACCCGGTACCCGGAGGAAACCCACGCAAACTCCTCCCAAGAAGATCATCTGCGGCCCTTGAACCAGCAAGTTGCTTTTAGAAAAGATTTCGCTTAATTCATTATTTTTTTGTATAGAAACACTAGGGTTTCTTTTGGACAAATCTAATCGTATGTAATTTATTTATATTTATTGAGTTTTTTTTTTTTACATAGAAAAGTATTCAACGTCTTTCAGGAAGAGTGTTTTCAGCTTGTGTGTTTAATTTTTATCTAAAATTTTGGCATGCAGTTGCAAAACATCAATCAATGTAAATTGTCATAATTGTAATAATAATCGCAATTACAATTTCAAGGGAATAATTGACAATTATGATTTTCACCATAATCAAGCAGCCACAGAGCTAATAAGTTTTTTGGATCTGCTGCTAAGACAAGAGTAGGTTTAGAACAAAAACACTGAGGGTTCTACAGATGACACACTATTTGTCAGTCATTGACATCTTCTGGGTCTTTGAACTCTGTTATTCTGTGAATTGACCAAGGTATCAGAGAATATTCTAATCCAAACTACATTTCCATGAACAGTCCCTATAGTAATCCGTCCCAACACCTTTAAAATCCAAAAACAATCAATAGACTGCACACGATCAACTGATCCAAGCCGTCAACGCCCCACGGAGACCATGAACGCATTCACCAGAGACCATTTTGCCTTTGAAAAGATTACTCCTTTCTTTCCTCATAGTCTGTAAACTCCAAGTCTATGTTGTTATTACCAAATCAGACATGACCGTGTGAGAACGAGGGTTGGATTACAGCAGAAATACCACAGGAAAGAAAGACCCCCTCCCAAGCTCTTAGCTTGCACCGTCATATGGTCCTCATCAGGCCTCTCGCTGAGATTTATACCATGGATGGGGTATGGTAATGCACCCGTTATCAGCCAAGCACGGTATGTTTAGATTGAGGCATGAAAGATGATTGATGCATCTGCGAAATTGTGAAGAGTTTTAAACACTTTCCCACTCGGACAAATCTCTCTTGTGCAGCTAATTAAAATTTCCCAAAAGAATCAAGGGGAAAAGAAAGAGACAGAGCAGTCGAAAGAACATCTTTTGATTCCCTTTCACTCGGTTTCAATCCCGACTGTTGAGTGTGTGAGTAATGGCAGAGGCTTTGTCAGCGAGGTCAGAGGCTCCAGGGAGGAGGGAATTGTTGTACCCTGTCGAGCTGCTCAAATGCCTTTTCTTTCATGAACTGTGGAACTTGGCCTGTCACAGTTCCCAGCAGCTGCATGCTCCCCACACAACAATACTCTCGATTCCTTGCTCACATAGTGCTGCCGACAGGACAATGCAAATGGAACCAATTTTAAGCTCCTTTCAGTCACTGTCTTTCCTGACTTTCAGAGGTTTACAGTTCTTTCATTGTTCGGGGTCACAGAAAAATCTGAAAAACCATACTTCCATATATATATATATATATATATATATATATAATGTGGTAAAAAAATAGAAATCTACAATCTATAATCCATTTTCTTTACTCAAATCTTTGGGTAAAGAGTTCTGCCGATGCCTATCTACTGTATTTTTCGCCGTATAAGACACACTTTTTCTTCCCCAAAAGTGAGGGGGGAAAGTTGGTCTTATACGGCGAATGCCTAGCGCCGCGGAGCGGAGGGCGGTCACGGCCGTAGGAGAGGCGTAAGAGAGGCAGCGGCTTCAGGCTAGCTCCGGAGCTGTCGGCCATATTTGTACACCCGGCGGTACGCGCTGACGTCATCGCCCATCTCTGCTCGTCGATCCTTCCATAGCGCGGATCGTAAGGAGCAGGTATGAAACATTACTGCCTTTTTTTGTTACTTTTACTGTTTACTGACTGTTCATGTTTGGCATATAATTGTTCTTAAACTGCTGTTAACTTTTACACAGTTGATATAAAATATTTTACTACATTATTTGGTTCAGAATCTTTTTTCCTCATTTAAAATTGGGTACCTCTTATATGCCGGTGTGTCTTATACAGTGAAAAATACGGTACATCTCAAAATCATAGGCGGGAGTGCACTTCACAGGAGTGCGGGGCTGATCAGCGAGGTGCTATTAATCAGCCTGCGCATGTCGCATCGTTCAGCGCG
Organism: Danionella cerebrum; assembly: GCA_007224835.1. Classification (NCBI taxonomy): domain Eukaryota; kingdom Metazoa; phylum Chordata; class Actinopteri; order Cypriniformes; family Danionidae; genus Danionella; species Danionella cerebrum. Next base: position 492,051 of record SRMA01025347.1, read on the forward strand.
CGGAGCTAGCAGGCAATTTCCATCCGGCGGTAGCAGCGGATTGAGATCGCGAGAGCTACCGAGAGCTGAAAGATTCCAGGAGATGCCCACCGACCAGGTATATAGGGTCCCTGCCGGACCAGTTGAGTCATTGGGCTTGGGTAAACGCGCTCTCCCTGAGAAAAGGCTTCTGGAGCACTCTGGCCGTTTATGGGCCCGAAGTCTGATGTCAAGCTG
>SRMA01025348.1:0-83927 GCA_007224835.1 Danionella cerebrum
GTGCCATGTCCAAATACAGATCATGTAATGCCAGCGCATCATTTTAAACAGTTTTATTGTGTCAAAAGGCATCTCAGAAAGAGAATAAATACATTAAAAAACATTCGCTATTGTATAAAAGTTTTGTTCGATTTAATAGATGATAATAGAATAAATTAATAGATGAGAAACCCATGATTACATGTGTTAAAAGTTTAAATGTTCAAAGGTAATGTCATGACAAATGTCAGGTCGCTCTGTACACAAAAACATGAAGAATAGTCAAGCAGGAAAAATACTGAAGCATTAAGGATTTAAAACAGTTAAACTATTTAAACCTAATGAGAAAATAATTATCACAGCCACATTTTACCTCTCTCAGAACTTTCTAAGTTCTAAATATTTTTTTTTTCCAAAACCAAATCATGACACAATAAAACAACAAAAAATTATTTTTACTACAGAAAATGATATGATAAAAGTTGGAATTTTTTTTCATCTCATATTTGGTCGCATGGCATATTTTTCAAATACATGGCAGTTGAATGATATGAATCCAAAAACTATACTACACAAAATCAGAACATGAAAAACCATCCACAGGAACAGTACAACACCACACATCCAAGAATAACCCACAGCTTATCGACCAACACCCCGATCCATGACGAGTCCATCTTCCACCCAACAGTCCTTTTCAGCAAAACCAATAACACTTCTTCCGCAAAACCGAGAGTCCGTCTTCCACACGATCGAAACTCTACCCATGCCCAGTTGACAATGCACAGGGAGTGAAAGCACAGTTCCTTGACGATTCTACCTGCATTAGATGACATGTGCAGGGAATCAAAGCATTACTCACCCACCAATCATTGGCAGAAGTGAGAGTAAGTAGTCAAAGCTGGCGAATCAGGTCACCATGTGTTCCTTGGTGCAAAGTTCAAATGCACAGCTGAACAGAGAGAGACTTCAGTCTCGAGGCCCTTGAGCAGGAGAAACTGTTGATCCAAGAAGGTGAGCCAGTTGACAGTGGAGTGTTAGCAAGATGGCAGACTGCTTAGAACACTCAGCAGGCTCAATGACATCAGTCCATGGGATGTGGCGAAGCCATGGTGATACTCAAGGATGAGCGCCATTGCATGCCCCGTGAAAGGCATCCGTCCTCCGGTCCAGTGCAGCACAGTGATATAGATCCATCTCAGGCAAGGCCAACCTCGGAGTAACAAACCATTAGTAAAATATCAGATGTCACACAACTGTGTGTCTATTCCCCAGGTACGTTGTTAAACCTTCAGCCTTTTACCTCAACTTTACTTAACCACTATGTTTTTCCTGATCCGGACTGAGAAAAACACGTATCCACCCTTGCAATTAAGCTCCCAAGAATAAACCACTAGTCAGTCTCGTCACAAGCTTCTGGTAGATTATTCTTCAGACTGGTTAAACCTAAAAGCTAACCATCTGGTGTTAGAGTTGCAAAGTAGTGTCAGAAATTGCAAATTGTTTTAATTTTATTGTATCTTAATTCTCTACACCACAAACTTCAGTATCTATCATCATCAGTCACAAGTTTATTTATTTTTGATAAATCTGACGTTTCAAATTCAGTTTTAGGGGCTAAATTTGGAATATTTTTTAAATGTTATGCTTTTGCACTTTACGCCTCTTTTCTCACAGACAAGTTCTTAAACTTTGGAGGCGAATCGCAATAAAATACTCTACAAAATGGTCGGAAGATCTAAACTGACAAACATCAGAGAAAGCAGGAGCGGAAATATAAATATCAACGCTTTACCCGTTCTCTCTTGATGCAGGCCCAGCTTGTTTGTCAGAAGAGACCGCTAGCCTTCAGCAGAGCAAGTCCTGGCCTTTTCTCTCTCAAAGACTGTTCGTGACACCATTTATGGAGTGGAAAATGAGGCAAACACTGGTTGAATCGATTTGGTTTTGTCAACTCGAGTTTGTTCAGCCAAGATCGTATAGTATAGCCCCTAGGTCTAGAGAATGACTATATTACTTATTACTGGTAGGGGGGGGGGGGCTTTATGTTGAAGGATTTCATAATACTATAGCACCAATAATAAACAAAACAGCAATGATAAAGACCGCATAAAAATTTTATTTCAGGCAAAGTACATTTAAAGATCAAAAGATTTGCTATAGTGCTACTATTGTGGCGACAATATATCATAACAACATTAATATATCCTTTAAGCTGTATTGAAAATTGAAAAAACATGTGAACAAATGAATCACGAAACATCTAAATCCTAAAACTCATTAGTTGTACTGGGAAGATGGACGCGTGTTATATGCAGCACTTTAGATCTGAGAAGAAGTGCCAGTGTTGCTTTTGACAGAGTTTGAGGTTTTTCCCTTCCCCTCCTCGTCTGTTGTTTGGGTGAGGGGCTGGAGTGACGCTGCTGCCGCATGAACAGGAACACACTGGACACAGAAAAGACAGATTCCATTGCATACTGAGCATTTTATCAGAAGATTGCCTGAGCATAAATGGAGACCTCTTAGGGAGAAACAAAGAACAAATGAATTCAGTGTACATGTTATTTCTTTGTGTGGGAGAGACTCAAGGTGTGTTTCATATTTAATGACTTGTCACAGTGAGACAGTATTTGACCCCCTGGTGATTTTTAAAGTATGGCCACCCGGTGTTGGGGGTCTCACCTACCACCTGGAGAATATAATAAATGTGCCTTCTCCATGGAAATTAATTCCTCTTCAATGACTGCTACATATTGATTGTCCACAGCATAGATGATCATTGAGAAAGTTCAAAGAAAAACTTCAGCTTTCAGCCAGACGTAATTGATTGAGCATCTCTTTAGTGATGGGCAGACAGAGGGGGTTTGGAAGCAGGCAAGGGGTCACATTGGTTCTTCACGCCCAGAGCCTATGCCTGTTTCATAATCATGGAGACCTTTAATGCTAAGGCCACCAGGAGACACAGATGCAGCCAGAAATCGAGTTTAGTCTTCGGGAACAACAGGTGGGGCTCCTATACTTAAAATAGTTGATATTGTGCGGCCAATGTTCTTTGCAGCTACCGTCATGACCCACAGGGCGAAGTTGTTAGAAGTCTGGAAGTCGCCATGGTCTTTAGGCTGCCACCACCCTCGTGCAGGTCACAGATGGCCCTGACCTGGAAGACCATAAGGGTAGCTGTGACATGCTCTGACATGGAAGTTTGACCCAGCGCCAAGAAAGCCTTCGCCATCAAGGCAGATGGAAACTTCCCGGTTTCGAGGGGAGTCCGCCAAGTAATAGTACTGCCTGGGCACAAATGTACCACGACTACTAGCTGAACCGCTCCGTCAACTACCTGAACCGAAACTTGGCCAGGTAACGATTCAGGCACCTCAGGTCCAGGATTGGATGCAAAGGCCTCTGCATCCTCAGAGGCGCTTTTTTCCAGAAAACCATGTAAGCCACTACAATAATGGACTTTGTGCGGTCAATGTTCTGTGCTGCTACCTTCGTGTCCCACAGGGTGAAGTCGGTGGAAGTGTGTAAGTCTGTTGTGGAGTCTTGGCTGCCACCACCCTCGTGCAGGTCATGGAGGACCCTGGCCTATAAGATCTAAAGGAATGCCATGGCAGGGTGTGATGCGGCAGCTTGACCCACGGCCAAGCATGCCTTTGCCATCGAAGCAGATGAAAACTTCCCGGTTTTGGAAGGAACACTCAGGCGAGTCTGCCAAACGGTACCACTGACAGTGTGGGAGACCATTCAGAGCTGGAATAAAGAATGAAACTATACATTTACAATTGCTTAACATAAACTCAAATGTGTTTCACTAAATATTCACTCATTCACCTTCCTACTCACTTGTTCCCTTTGTGGGACTGCTGGTGCCTATCTCTAGCTCACTTCAGGCAGGAGGCGGGGCAGGTCGCAAGGCCATTGTATGCAATTAATTTTATGCCAATAAAATGAACATAATTTCAGCTAAAATGAACAAAAATAAATTGATAAATACAAAAAAAATCTTAATAATAATAATAATCAAAAAATTACCATCAAAACCAACATTGATTTTCAATACACTGAATTCTTTGTTGGTTTCATTCACAATTTCAGATTTGCATTGCAGAGTTTTGATTCTCAGCATCTTCGCTTTTGCTTTATAAATTTTCATTTGCGATCCTGAAAGTTACGTTTGTCATTCAGGCACGAAACTTCCATATAACACTGCTTCGCAGTCATTGGTTAGTACGGTTTTGACTGGCAGCTCAATAAACCGGATATAGATCCCTGAGCAAAAGCGTCCAATGCTTATTCATAACAATATCACTTGTATATTATTGTGATATGAGTAAAACTAAATAACGTTTTACATGAATTGATGAAGACTATTCAAGATGGAAAGCACCACTGTTGCATGAAATCTAGATTAATCTTAAGCTTCGGCATGTTGAAGCCGTGAAAAGTGTCTTCTCCTATGATCAAAATGTATTTTTGAGGATTTAAAGGTAAATTAAAGAACAGAGTGGGGTGCTGTATGGGTTTTACATGTGTGATGTTCTTTTTTGTGTTAACTTTTATCTGAGGTTTGAAATGAACAAACTCAATAATGTTGTTACATTAAAGTTTTCCTTAAAGTTTTTGGAGTGTTATGTGTATCTTCTATGTTGATTTATGCTGAAAGAAAAACAAATGATTTGGGTTGTGTTTCGAAATAAACGTCTTGTTTGAAGTGAATCCAGTATTATTTTATTACAAACGTCGTCATTCCAGCTTAAAGTAAATGAGTTGTTTTGCGGGATGAGCTAATAAATATGCATTCATTCACAAATATGTATTTTAATCCTTAAAATCACTGGTGAAAAAAAAACCCAGGAAATGGTTCATTGAGCTGCCAATCAAAACCGTACTAGCCAATGAGTGCAAACAATAGGTTACTTGTGTAACCCCAGTCCTCTGATAGCAATAAGTCAGGTGTCTCACTATGGGATACGCCCTTTCCGCGTATTCCTCAGAAGCACTATTTCATTACGCCAACCCGTATTGGCTGGCAGACATCCAGAGAGTGTCCTTCCTCCCTCTCTACAAAAAAGGGGGACACAGAGTCATGACGACATTCACTCATTAAACACCAGAAGAAGAAGAAGAAGAAGAAACAAGTTCAGTTTTGTTAAACACGTTTGCAAAACCTGCAACAAGTTTTGGTGCTAAAATGACAGTTCCACAATTCCTGCAGTTTAGCAAGAAAGACAAGAAACACAAGCATCACACAGCTCAAATTTTTGCTAGAAAGAGTGATAGAAAGGAAGAAAGAGAATCACATTCTGTTGTACTCAGTAGCTCAGGAACTAGATCTGGCTAAAAGAGTGTTTAATTTTTGCCGGTGTTCAAACGGATTTCGCGACCCTGTTAGATTTAGCTATACTCGCTCACTGCCAAAGAATACAGTGGTATGTGATGTAAAAAAAAAAAAGAGAGTTACACAATCTGATAGAACACTACAGCTCGCTCCGGGGGTGGGGTTTAGGTAGGTAGGTAGGTAGGTAGGTGGGTAGGTATGTATGTATGTATGTATGTATGTATGTATGTATGTATGTGTGTATGTATGTATGTATGTATGTGTGTATGTATGTGTGTGTGTGTGTGTGTGTGTGTGTGTGTGTGTATGTATGTATGTATGTATGTATGTATGTATGTATTCCCGAGAAGACAGGAGAGGGTTTGAAGTCCAAACGTTTACTAAAAATGGGTGGAATTTAGGTGGAACTTTCGCTTAAAGCCCAGCGTCAAATAGCGTGTAGTTTGTGCCTCTTGGCATGGGCCGGTTTAAATTGAGGGTTTTCTCAAATGACAAACATGCGGAGAGCAATATGGCGTATATTTGAAAGGCACACTTTCACAAATTCAATACATACTCAAAAAGTTTATAAAAATGCTAGACAAAATTAAATTGTGAGGAACATAACTAAATTAACCCTTCAGTAACACATCTCATTTTATCAGTGTTTTATAAACTAGAAACAGCCGTCCAGTGATGATGTAACACGGCTGCAGCATGAATGTAAACAGAAACAACATGCTAGCCCGCATTAGCATAGACAATCAAACTGTTAGTTTTTTATTAAACCAGTGGGTTAGCTGGGTCCCCAACAGGCAAAACTTGTAGATTCGGCAGATCATCGGGTGACCACAGCAGAGCAGAGTTCATTTCAGTAAAGTTGCTGTAGATTCTGTTTCTCGCTAAAGGACCGTCAGCAAAGTGCCAACCCCACAACACATATGTTTTGACCACTGCTCACCCGCAGACTGTACTGTTGTAAAATACAAACAAGGGATTGTTGAAATTACTTCATTAATTACTTTTAACAAAACAGATTTGTGTAAAAAATCTTTGGGGGTTGCCCACAAAAGGAGTGGTCAGTTCAAAGCATGATCAGATAACAGAAAATTGTAAATCAAGTAACACCTACAGGACCGAGAAATTCCACCAGCCCCCAAAAAATAAATGAATAAACCAGATAGTTGACAAATTGCTCCGAGACTGACTTATTTTACACAAATTATTTTTCCAGAAATAGAAATATATTTTTCCCAGGAAGCAATTGTTTCTACTTGTTGTTAAAGAAAATTATAATTCTGTGTAAATAAAATAAATACAACAATAGATTTTATTATTCATGTATTGTTTCTTTCACTGCTTGTGAGCACATTTGAGTCTTCCTGGTCTCCCCATGGAAGAAATTCTATGGCAAGTCGTTTAAAATTTAAACATCTGACATGACTATCCACAAATGCATTTAAAGATAGGATTAAATGTATTGCGACTAGTAGTAATAAATATATTTTGACTGGGCGTAAAGACATTTTGAGATATCTTCAATTGCCCTAGTAAGAAAGTGAATTTGAGATATCGTCAATTATATGTTGACTGGTCAAAACTCATTTGAAGATATCTGCAATATAATTAGAGATATCTCTAAATCATTTACGGCTAGTCAGAAATCTCCATTGACTTCCATTGAAAATATTTGCAGATATCTTCAAATGATTTTTGACTAGTCGCAAATGTATTTAGATATAATATAATTTTATATGATACAATATACGATAAATATATTTTTACTAGGCGTAACTCTTTTAAAGATATCTGCGGTGTAATTAGAGATTTCTCTAAATGTATTTCTGACTAACCGTAAATGATTTAGAGATATCTCTAATTATATTGCAGATATCTTCAAATGAGTTTTGACTAGTCAACATATATTGAAGATATCTCTAAATGTCTTTACGGCTAGTCAAAATATATTTATTACTAGTCAGAATCCATTTATTCCTGTCTTTAAATTTGCGGAGTCAGGTCAGATGTTTAAAAGTTAAAACGGCTTGCCATAGTGGATGTCACTCTAAACAGCAGTCTACAGTCTGTGTAAAAACTACACTCACGGTCCATTTTAATCACCGATACGTGGATGTCATCGTACTCTTCATTCAATATTACGTAACTAAATATTATAAGTACAATAGATAAATAAATACGTAGCAACTTACATTTAAGAGCTAAAGAGACGGGGGGATGCGGAGACCCCGTAGCGACCCAATTACACCGTTTCAATGGTGCAATATCCCTGCGCTTCATGATATAGTTCCTTACAAACTTTGATAAAACAAACAATGTAAGTCTTTTAACCATATCATATGTGATCTAATCACTATTGTGATTCATTCTCTAAAACAAGAACGGCTCATTTGTTCCTGCTTCTCTGTTTGACATTTATTTTACGTAGAACGTTCAAAAACGAGTGCCGGTTAGATAAAGTCGCAGGAACTTCACATGTTCCTCCTTTCCGAGTGAATGCCGAAGTCGCGAACGGACCATGTCTAGCAGTTCTGCTGATTATAACAGGTAAAATCACCACTACACGCGGTTATTGCTTGTCTTAGGCCCTAATCATGTTATTATATGTCTGTGCTGTTCGGTCAGTGGAGCGCTCGTGTAGTTATAGGAGGGGGTTTTGGGGTATTTTCACATGGGGTTTGTTCGACAAGGCCTCGTTTGCAGCTGGACTTAAATAACTGTAAATGCTATATAAATGTCATAGTTCTCATATGATGTGCTATTTAGTAATACAGTTATTAACAGCGAGTGTGTCTATTTTTTAGTGTTTTAATAACCGTTGTTTTTTCCCGCTCACGCTGAAATCACGTGTAATGTGCTCGAGGCCTCTCGTTCCTGACGAAAACACTTTCATTCAGTTCCAGGTGTTGTAGTATTGTACGAAAATTACATGTGAGCTAACTAATCGGAAAAAACGACTTTTGCCTTTTTTATATCTTGCCAATTATTTTGTAAGTTTTGCGGGTTCATGCTTTAGTTCGGTGTAACTCAGATACTCAGGTGGGGTCAGGTTAATTTCTTTTCACTTTGTTGAGTTTAAACTTGTTGGTTTACTGTAAAGCTGCTTTGAGACAATGTCTGTTGTGAAAAGCGCTATATAAATTAAACGAACTTGAAAATTAAACGAACTTGGGTCTAGAGCCGTGTGATCGGTAACCGGAGACCACGTGTTCACTGTCTTATCTCAGGGAGACCCGCGTGTGTGCACAGCTGTACGGTTCAGTATCTTTGATTAACGGCCAGACTCGTCTTCTGTTCCAGCTCACGAGATCGAGATCATGGAGGGCCAGAAGGAATGGATCCTGAAGGAGTCATCGAGGTGTGTGCTTCTGAGGCTGGGTTACCCCTGATTTATACCCTTTATTGTGAAATTTAGAGACCGGGCAAAAGTACAGCGATTCAAGATTATGTTGTAGTCAGATATGTTATGTTTGATTTCAAAATGAGAGTGCATGTGAATGCTTATATTATTGTAGATGGACACTGCTAATAAATAAGATTGATGCTTCTGAACAGATTCTAGTGCGATAGGTTGTAAAATTAATGGAACACAGCAAAGCACACATACTCGAGCATTATTATTGGCCTTCTCTGTAATGCTGCTCTTTAAAGAAGAAACTTTTCACTGTTTAGAGGATGTTATGTGTTCCGAGAATAAGAACCTGATGCAGGTTAAACCATTTCAGAATGTACAGGATAAGCCCTGCCTACACCAGTAGACCCTTTCGCTGGTGAGATCCATCACATTAAGCTGGGTACAGACTGTCGCAGATGCTTTCTCATTATAGAACTGTCTGGAGCAGCATTCAGTCATTGCTGAATTCGCATAGCACAATAGATTTGTGACAGGATTTCACACTGCATGACTTCAGACAGAATCCCTGAGAATTTTTGTCACTGCTGTGTTTGTGAGACGCACTTTTAGAACATTGTCACGGGTGCCAGACTGAAGCACATGCGTCTGCTGTATGCAGGTGTTGCAGGCAGTGGATCAGTCCACATTGTCAGTCAGAACACATTTCATATCCCTGATTGTTACTCGCCGACAGCTCCAGATATTTGGGAAGCATCTCGCTAGCCTGTGACTCACACAAGGTTGAGTACAGATATTCAGAGATGAACTCTTGCTTTGGAGGACCAGGTGCGCCATTGCAACAAATAAACCGACTGCAGATGAATTCCTATTGTCCACAAGCTGTGACTGGCTACAGCACCTAATTACACCAATGGAGCGTCCGTGTCTGTGTCACAGGGAACAAAGCGGAGCGAGAGATGATCAGCCTGCTCCTTACAGCAGAGGATATATGGCTATAATATTCTCTGTTAAATAATTGATTGCGTGGAAAGTGCGCACTATGGAAAACTGATTATATGCTATGTTATCATAATGAGCTCATTGAGCATGATGGTCACAACTGCCCTCGGTTCCTTCATTTGGAGCAACTGCTGAATGGTAATTGAACTAGGGTTTTAGCTTCTTGTACGCAGTGACTTTATCTCTCCCCTCTCTCTATTGACAATTTCCAGGAGCAATATTACTCCAGTGGATATATTTCTATAGCACACTTCATAATATTGGTGATTCATAGCGTCATACAGAGAGTTTACACCAGGGGTGCTCACACTTTTTCAGCTTGTGAGATACTTTTAAAATGACCGAGTCAAAGTGATCTACCCGCTACAAAAATGTAAAACATCAATCAACAAACAATTATTTTCAACTTTATTGAGAATTGACAAAACACACATAATAATTAATTATTTACATTTTTTGTAATAACGTGAGTTTAATTTGATGACTTGCACTGAATTGAATCATTAGAACAGTTGTGTGTGACCTGAATTTGTTGGTAATAGAGTGATTTTTATGGGAGCAATTGAGCTTTGATCCAAATAATCAAGAATAAAAATGATGCTCTAATAAATATTTAAACATTTATTGGAACTGAGTCGTGCAGTACAATATGCAGGTGAGGAGTGGCGTGTTGCTTGATTTTGGTTGTAATAGAGCAATTTAGAATGAAGTTATGAAGCATATTCTGGGTAAAACATATTTTGGATCTGGTCATTTGCAGACGGTCCCTAAGCGATTCCATGTCAGCGGGTTGCTCATAGACGGTAATGTGTTTCTGTGAATGCTGAGGGAAACTTGTTTTGATAAAAAACGTTTTGTAGTTTGTCCGCTACATAACACAGATTAAAAATAGGTATTATTTGTTTACTAAGAACATTCTGGTCTCGAGCTATTGAGCAGAGAAAACCGAATCCGTGAATCTGCAGCTAACTTTACTGAACTGTGACGGGATGGATGATCGGCTGATATTGTTTCAATTTCACGCCGCGATCGACCGGTAGCACCTCCGCGATCGACGTAATGAGCACCCCTGAGCTAAGCCTTACCAAGCAGAGTGTGGTGGTTCCTCAATAGGTAGAAATTCTTTAGCCTTTAGCTGTAAACCAAACACTTCTCTGTAAAAGTGTGTGGCTTTGTCTAAAAAGAGAGTTAATCTGCTGTGTATTTATATACTTGTATTTTGTCTGTGTTCATTGAGTCTTTTGGTGTTTTTACAGAGCAACTGGAACGAGATTACGGACAATTTTGATGACATGAACTTGAAGGAAACTCTCCTTCGAGGAATTTATGCGTATGGTTTTGAAAAACCCTCCGCAATCCAGCAGAGAGCTATAATTCCTTGCATAAAAGGTACACAAAACATCAGATGATGTGCATGTGATGTTGCCACTCAAGTGAAATGAAGTAGAAAATGACGTGATTCCTTATGTTTGTTTTGAAGAAAAAAATTTAACTTATACAGGGTTAAGTGAATACAGTGGTACCTCAAGATACAAATGGTTCACAATGCAAATCGACTCTAGGGAAATATTTTGCTCACAGATGCGTAAAAAAATTCCAATTCCCCCCCAAAAATTGAGAAATGCTCATGTATGCGTACTACGTGGTTGATATTTGAAATGCGCTATGTTTAAGTATCTATAGCAGGGGTTGCCAACCTTTTTGAAGCTGAGAGCTACTTCAAGGGCACTGAGTAATGAAAGGGCTACCACTTTGATAACACACTTCTGAAATCAGAAAGTTGCACAGTTCACCTTTTTATATTAATGATATTATATTAATTTTATATTAATGACATTCTACGTGAGGACGCTGATTAATAATTTATCAATAAAGATTCAGAATCATTCAACAAGATAGGAAACAGATAAACTTAAACATGCAATATTTTATTTCTTATTTACCTTTCCAATTGTTTAATTTTCAAATGATAACTTCCACAACATTTTGCAGGAAATCACGTCCATTTTTTCAAGACGCTATCAGTTTTTTATCAAATAATGAACTCTGCACCATGTTTGTACAAATAATCAATAATCTAAGATTTAACAAATCAATTAATGTTACAATAAATCTTAACACATTTTTACTAATCACTACGTTTGCAGCCATTAAAACAAATCATGTCTGTTAAACTTAGTAACACATCTGTAACAGTTTATCATTCATTTATATCATTCTATCTTTGCCATGGCACTGACATTTGACTGGCATCTGTCATTTGTTTCTTTGCGTGTTACTGGGAAGCCTGGCATTGTATGCTCTTCACCAGAGTACTGTAATCTGGGATGTAAGTTGATACTGCAACTCTTCAGTTGCTTATTGAGAGTTTTTCACCGGCGTGGTAAAAAAAGACTGCTGTTTGGCCAAAGCTGCCTTTAACTCGCAAGCTTTTTCTTTTCGTAGAGCGCTGCCGGATGCGTAGTTAGCAGCGTAGCTTTAGTGACAAGTGCTGAAGTGTCTCTCAACGTTGTGTCGCTTTACCGTCGCCACAGTCGCACCGCAAATGAGACACACTCACACTTTTCTTTCACATTAGTAAAAAAGAATTCTTCCTCCCATTCATTATTAAAATAATACGTTTGCTTCCTTTTTTCCTCTGTTTTTATGTGGGTAGAAAACGCTTTCGTATCCTCGTTTTTGCGACGCTCAAGACCAAGGCTAAGTTTGTCATGCACAGATTGCGAACTAGACTGACCTCTGCCTTATTCTCCTATTAGCGAACTCTGCTACTTTATGTTTTTTTTTTAAAAGGTTTTTATATTTTTTTATACGTTTTGTTTTTAATTTACATCACTGTAAATGCAAATAAAAAAGAATGGCAACACAATTTAATCACATTTTAGACTGTGATAGTTCGTGATTAGTTCTATTTTTAGAACTGGCTTGCAGGCGATTGATGTGGTCACTGCAGGCACCAGGTTGGCGACCCCTGATCTATAGTATCTGTAGTTATTCACGCCTGGCACCAGAGAGACCCATTGATTCAACTATTAATAAAATGAATGACTTCTAGTCTCAGGCACATTTAAGTGTAACTGTTCTCTAATAACAAATAAAGTAATCTCTGATGTATGAGCTGTAGTGGATGGGTTGGTGGAGTCTTGAAGCAGTATTACGCTGTTCTTTGTTGTCCTACAGTCTCCAGTGTACTGATCCCGTGTTTCTCTGCAGGTTATGATGTTATCGCTCAAGCCCAGTCAGGGACTGGGAAAACGGCCACGTTTGCCATTTCCATCCTGCAGCAGCTGGACATTGAGCAGAAAGAGACTCAGGCTTTGGTCCTGGCACCAACCCGAGAGCTCGCTCAGCAGGTATGCTGTACCTGAGGTCACAATAACCTTAAGTGTGTCTCTGACCAAGGCGGCATATTCTGGCAGTAGCCCAGTACAAGGTACTCTTTTGCTGTTCTTCCTGCTTCTTCAGTCACTGATTGTTTGTCTGCATAACTGTATGATTAGTTGAGCAGGAAGTGTGCATCTTTCCAGTGAGTTAGCCAGAAAACCCTTGACAAGTTTGTTCAGACTTCCAGCTTATTTAGTAAGTGTGATTAATGCGTGGTTCATGCCACACGTGAGTAGCGCTTAAGTGGCTGTGCTGTCAATGTCTTGGCGTCTGGTCCCACCGACCCACTGAAAGAGTAGTGTTTACAATCACATGACTGTCAGCCATTTCAAGCAAATGCACACGGCTCTTAAAACGACTGTAAAAGTTAACTTAAAATAAACAGAAGTTGTGGTATAGAGCAGGCCTGCCAGATATATAATAATTCACCACTGATGTATTTGTGTTTCGCATACACGTAGACATGTGCATAGATATAGAGCCGTTTTGCTCAGTGTTGCGAACAAATCCTAGGGAAAGCAAGAACTGACAGAAAAAAATGTTCATTCAAATGTAAGTCGCTTAGGATAAAAGCGTCTGCCAAATGCGTAAATGTAGCTGAATAGTGAACTCCATTGACTACGCTAGCTGAACTAATGGTAGTGATAGCGGTTCAACTATTTGTTTTTATCTTTCACTACGTGAAGCAGCTCCTCATAATTTACTGGTAACATAAATGTTTTTTATAGTAAACAAATGGCCATAATTTAAGCCATACCTTTATCTCCCAGAACGTTGTACTGTTGCCGAATGTGAAGGACCCTAAGCCAAAAGAAGATTCATTCCGCCGCCCCAATCGCAGGGCTGCCTGCGGATGTGCCTGACTTTAAATTTACTAAACGTGGATATTGGCTGATATATTAAAAAAAAAAGGCAAATATCGGCCGGTCGACCTCTATTGCACATTCAAGCAGAACTGTTGTGTGTTTGGTGAGAAAAGATAATGTGGTAGAAATGTGTGAAAAGTAAATTTTTCAAAGCATTTCTCCTTTGAGCTAAATGTAGTAGAACGTAATCTCATAATGGAATTACTGGGGCATGGTTTCCGTATGCAGCTACAGCTTCAGTCTTGTTCCACAGAACTTAATGTTCACTAGCATTTCTATGATTCATGTGACTCAGATCAGGTTTGTAAAATATGATGAATAGTGTTACTATGAAGTACTTCAGATGAGAAGTAGATGGATTTGATTGATTGAAGTGGGTTCGGGAAAATGTTTCTCTGGAGAGTTGTTGCTTTCATTCAAGCGCCATCTCCTCTCTCCTGCTCTCCAGATTCAAAAGGTTATCCTGGCTCTAGGTGACTACATGGGAGCTTCATGCCATGCATGCATCGGAGGTACCAATGTGCGGAATGAGATGCAGAAGCTGCAGGCAGAGGCTCCTCATATCGTGGTTGGCACACCAGGCCGTGTGTTCGACATGCTCAACAGGAGGTACCTGTGTAAGTCCTCAGAACAGTTATTGGGGGTGGCTAGGGGAGTATGACATGATGGTTTCATCTTTCGGGACTGATGTGACATGAAAGACATTCTCTACTTTACTGATCGTACGCGTAAAATCGAGACGTTAAATTTAATATCTCACAAGAGGCCTGATTTAGTCTCGTTCTCCCGCAGCTCCCAAGTGGATCAAGATGTTTGTTCTTGATGAAGCTGATGAGATGCTGAGTCGAGGGTTCAAGGATCAAATCTATGAGATTTTCCAGAAGCTAAGCACCAACATTCAGGTAGGTTTCTAATTGAGGACCAGGTCTTCTGCTCAAAAGAACTGTGCTAAAACTGCGTAGTCCGGCTTTTCCCCGGTGTATGCAGTAATGCTAGCAGAGTACCAAGTGGAAGAAGATGAAACGGCTCCTCACCGGAGATGAAACGCAGTCGGACCTCTTTCTTAATGTCCAGTGGCTTGTGTTTCGAGGTCTGGAGCAACAATAGCCTTTTTTAGATTAACCTTGTTCGTTATTATTCTCAGGTTCAGCAAAATATTTTTAATAAGAAAAATATTGAATAGGTGTTTGATCAATTAAATTAGTTTTAATTAGTCACACTTTATTGTACTACATAACATTTCCCCCTCTCCCTTCTGCTCTTTCAGAGGTGAACCCATTACAAACTCTTGTAAACTCCTGACTGTCCATTTATGGTCATCCGGCAGCAGTGTAAGCCCAGAGGAGTTGTGACCTCTGTAATCTCTTAATTTGTAGCTGTGCTGGATCTCCAATGTGCCTAAATTTCGTACTCCTCCCCTCGTGGGTCGTCCCATAGATCGATATGTTTATAACATATCTGTAAGTTACAGCGAGGCCAGCCATTGTTTTGGAACATACACCAGTTACATTTTGTGATTAAAGCATTATTACTCTCCAGGTATGTAAGTTATAGATGATATTGAAGGATGATGCAAATCCTTGAGGTTATAGAACAAAATGAATATAGGAGCTGAAACCATAGACAGTATGTAACAGATCAATGTCAGGAAGTCAAATTTCTGGCCAAATCTGTTCACAGATAACTGGTTGTCCGGTAATTCCCAGTTGAGGCCAGTCCCTAGCTTTAAATGTTCACTCCTCAGAATAACCCGCAGTTCTTCAATTTTCTTAATTCCCAGTCAGTGTGCATCCTCTTAATTCTTTTGCTGCCGTAAGAAACATTTTAGAGTTAGGTTTTAATGGACAGCTGATTAAAACACAGACGTGCTAAGTAACTATTAAGGGACGTTTAAATAATATGGTTTTAATATTCCTATAACTTTAAAAATGGGAGCACAAATGCCAACTTTTAACTTTACCTTTTGAGCCTGCAGAAGTCTATTGTTACTGCATAAAATTCCAATCAACCCAATCATCTGCACAACGTGATGGGAGGATATTTGTACGCAGCTTATCATAGTTTTGTTTTGAGGATGTGATCAATAGCGTGAGAGCATCTAAGTGTTTGTTTCAA
Source organism: Danionella cerebrum (assembly GCA_007224835.1). Classification (NCBI taxonomy): domain Eukaryota; kingdom Metazoa; phylum Chordata; class Actinopteri; order Cypriniformes; family Danionidae; genus Danionella; species Danionella cerebrum. Next base: position 16,034 of record SRMA01025348.1, read on the forward strand.
ATCTCTCAGGAGATGCAAAAATGCCTTGTAGAATTCAAAGTAATATAAATATAATTATTTTTTTCTTTTTCTCTCCAAATGTTTTGGTTTTGAGTGCACTGTTCTTCTGTGTCTAAGCCTGACCTCTTCTCCAGGTGGTGCTGCTGTCGGCCACCATGCCTGCGGATGTGCTTGAGGTGACCACCAAGTTCATGCGAGAGCCGGTGCGCATCCTGGTGAAAAAGGAGGAGCTGACTCTGGAGGGTATTAAGCAGTTTTACATCAATGTAGAGCGAGAGGTGAGGCACTGGATGTCTCTGTGTCATGTCCCTTCTTTCTAAAGCGCCATGCTAAAGTCAGCAGCTGCAGGCCGACAGGTCCGCACTGGTGTTCATTCTAGTACTGGTTTATCACAAGAAGGAAGAGCAAAAGCACACTGTCGCAAATGAGGCGAGGACGGACCTCTTTCTTAATGTCCGGTGTCCGCGCTCTCTAGATGCTGTGCTATAACGTGCCCCTGATGATGAAGGGTGGTTCTGTGCAGATGCTTCTTCTAATGCGTAGGATCTTCTTGCAGGAGTGGAAGCTGGACACTCTGTGTGACCTCTACGAAACGCTTACCATAACCCAGGCGGTCATCTTTTTGAACACTAGGAGAAAGGTGGACTGGCTGACTGAGAAGATGCATGCCAGAGACTTCACGGTGTCTGCTCTGGTAAGTCCCTGAAGTGGTGCCAAGCTGATCGTGAACTCTGGGTGAAGTATGAGATGATGCTGTTCATCTTTCGGGACTGAATCCTCCTGTGGAAACTCTTTATCATTACTGATCGTACTTGCTCTCAAACTCTGCTGTGACATAAGCTCTGCACTGCTCCTAAGCAGCTTGTGTTTGTGTGCAGCATGGGGATATGGACCAGAAAGAGCGAGATATCATCATGAGAGAGTTCCGGTCTGGCTCTAGCCGTGTGCTGATCACCACAGATCTGCTGGTGAGTAGATGTGCATGATGTTGAAGAGATCATTCCTGGACCAGCCACTGTAGCAGCTCCCAGAGAGAACATCCCTGCTAGTGCTCCAGAGTTTCTACAGGGCCTTACAGAGTCTGAAATAAGAACGACAATATAACATAAATGACAATCTGTTCACACTTTTTCGAGCTGCTGGTATTGTTTACATTTCAAGCTTTTATGTTTAAAAACACGGACCCTTCTACTGGACTCTCTCTTTTCTGTTCTTGGAGGAAGTACACCCATAAACTTACCTGGGGACCTAAAGCAGGTTGTCTTTTGAACCACTGCGCATGCAACAATTTGGTCAAGTGTGCTGAGTGTCTATAAGGAAGTATGTAAAAAGCTATTGCGTGTGTCTGTTAAATAATGATCAGATCCCTATTAAGCCATGCTCTCACCGGAGATTAGTGCCAGATAAACTGACACAAATCTTCAAATTGAGGACGAAAACTTTCAAACAAAAACGATGCAGCGCTCTCAAAACTGATCAGCAATCAAGTAAAGTCTGTGAAAAAAATGTTTTTGAAAAACGAGTCATTTAAGGTGACCATTTTGAGTCGCAGAGATTCCCATGCGACTGGCCAGTACAGCAGGCAGATTGGAGCTCGTGTTCGCGTATGACAACCGCACAAAAAGTCGCTGAATATCTGCATCAGTCTAGAAATGTGTTCTGACTGAAATAACGTCTGATTATCTGCTGCCAATGAGAGAAACGATCAAGGACCACAAGAAGTTCTACAAAGACTTTTATTTGCTATGGTAGGGACAGATTGACAGATGAGGTCAGACAGGAATCTCCGTGGACAATGATGTTTGCAGATGACATTGTGATCTGTAGTGAGAGCAGGGAGCTGGTGGAGGAACACCTGGAAAGTTGGAGGTCAGCTCTTGAAAGAAGAGGAATGAAAGTCAGTCGCAGTAAGACAGAATACATGTGTTTGAACGAGAGGGAGGGAAATAGAACAGTGAGGTTACAGGGGGCTGAGGTCAAGAAGGTGCAGGAGTTTAGGTATTTGGGGTCAACAGTCCAGTGCGACGGGGAGTGTGGAAAAGAGGTGAAGAGACGAGTGCAGGCAGGTTGGAGTGGGTGGAGAAAAGTGTCAGGGGTGTTGTGTGACAGAAGAGTGTCAGCAAGAATCAAAGGAAAGGTGTACAGAACAGTAGTGAGACCAGCTATGATGTATGGGTTGGAGACTGTGGCAGAGATGGAAGTAGCAGAGATGAGGATGTTGAGGTTCAGTTTAGGAGTGACGAGGATGGACAAGATTAGGAACGAGCACATCAGAGGGACAGCTCAGGTTGGTTGTTTTGGAGACAAAGTCAGAGAGGCCAGGTTGAGATGGTTTGGACATGTGCAGAGGAGGGATAGTGGTTATATTGGTAGAAGGATGGAGATGGAGATGTCAGGCAAGAGGTCAAGAGGAAGGCCAAAGACAAGATATATGGATGTGCTGAAAGAGGACATGAAGGTAGTTGGTGCAAGAGTAGAAGATACTGAGGACAGAGTTAGGGGGAAACGGATGATTCGCTGTGGCGACCCCTAAACTGGGAACAGCCGAAAGGAAAAGATCTGCTGCCAATGAGAGAAACAATCAAGGACAAGAAGTAGTTTCAGTTCAAAAGGTTTTTTTTTTTCCTTGTGAAAAGCTGTTTGTTCAAGGTCCTCCGAGAACTGTGAACAAATCCTTGAACAGCAGAACAAAACCAAAAAGTGTGTAACTGAAAGGAGAGTATGTTTCTGGGATAATAGCACAAGGTTTTCTAAGAGAGTTTAAGCGTTAGATTGCTACATCAGAGGGTCAGTCATGATGGAAGATGTGTGTCTGGTACTGATGTGACTGTGCTCACACCTGCAAATAAATGCAGAAACATGCAAAGATGTCAGACAGTACCTACATGAAAAACATCATGTTTCACAGGGAGGAATGTCCGAGAGCAGCTCGTGTAAATACTCGATCACAAACATCTACTTGTAGATCTGAAACTGTGAGAGGCCAATGACTCCAAACTTGAAGGAATTTTTTTTTTTTTAGATTCCGATTGGAATCCTGAACTTAATCTGAGAAGTTCTATGTAAATTGTATAATTATTCCATGAAATTACTCCATATGTCGTATTGGCTATGAATTTATAAAACAAACTCTCTGTGTTCAGGCTCGTGGAATTGACGTGCAGCAGGTTTCTCTCGTCATCAACTACGACTTGCCAACCAACCGCGAGAATTACATCCACAGGTGAGCAGAGCTCCGCTGCTCGTGTCTCAGGCTCTGACTGGGGCTTATTTTGCGCTGCTTTGCTTCTCCTCGCAGGATTGGGCGTGGAGGCCGTTTCGGCAGGAAAGGAGTTGCTATCAATTTTGTTACGGAGGAAGACAAAAGGATTCTTCGAGACATCGAGACGTTTTACAACACAACCGTGGAAGAGATGCCAATGAACGTGGCTGACCTGATTTGAGGTTCGGAGGCGGGCGAATCACTTCCATTTGCGCTTATTTTACCAGAAGAGTGTTCTCAATGCTGGCTGTGGACTCGAGACGTGATCGGGACTCTGTGTGGACTGCTGTAGACTCTGGCCGGATCGTTATTAACTGCTGGCGGCGTTTACCAAACATGGGTTCTCTATTGGTTTTCTTTTCCCCTGGTGTGTTCATGATGTACCTGTTGGATGTTCTGCATCATTTAGTGATCTACTTGTGGACTAAAAGATACAAGTGCTGCATCAAAGCTGCTGATTATGTTATGCTAACACTTGTGAGCAGTTTAACCTGGTCACTTCATCCGCTCCGAGAGATGGAAGGGCACTTTTAGTTTTGTGAACGTGTTAATTTAAATGTGTATAGCTTAAATGAGGTCCTCTTCAAAGCTGGGTCTGACCCTTTTGAAAATAAAGAGGATGTGTAATCCATTTTTTTCTGTTTCTGTGATTGATTTTCTGCATTTGTAAGAGAAAGGCTCATGCTTTTTAAAGGTGTTTGTTTAACCTTTTGCCGTTTCCATTGCTGTTATGATAAACTCTTATGTGGAAGCAAAGTAAACCCTTTTAAAGGTTCTGGTGAAAATGGGGTTTGTTCTAACGCACTACTGCCATGTTACAATCATCTCACTGGATTCTTGGTCATTAATTTTAAACGTATAATTACATGTGTATGTATTATGTGGGTGAAATGTTGATATGCTGGAGATTATGGTATGGATGTAAACTATGTGTAAATCATGGCACAAGACTTACTTGTGTTTTTAGTTTCTACAGTTTAGTACCGGTATATTTTAATGTAAATATTCAGATGCAGTACTGAAACTATCTAAAGATGTCAGAAACACTGCTGGCTCTGGTGGAAAAATCAAGAAATTATTGTTTTTTTTTATTCAGCAGTAAATTACGCTTGTTTAAAATTATTTAGAAGAGATTATTTTGCTTTTCACAAAAACTTATCGTTCAGCTCAGGGCTGAAGGCAGGGTTGTTGAACAGACGCTCCGTGGGAAAATTTAAAAGAGAGGAGGGGGTTCACTTTGAATAGAATTACAAACGTAACATTTTGATTGATTTTTTTTTTGTTTGTTTTTTGGAACTATAATGAAGGTAATTACTGATTATTATAGTACATGGTTTGTCTGGGCCCCAGAAACTCTGTGCGGCATGTGAGGTCAAATGAGTTCGACACCCCTGCATTAAAGCTTCTACACACATATAGTAGGTGACCCTCAGGAACAAACGAGGAGCTGGACTCCTGAAGGAGTGGTTTTAGTCTATGGTCTCTCCAGATTTAGCGTCCAGTCATTGCTGAATGTACACAGCACGAGAGATCAGCAGCAGAGGATTTCACACAGCATGATTCTGGACAAAATAGCAGAGAACTTGTTCTTAAACTGCGTCCTACAAGAACTAGAGAACTATTTGAAAACTGCGAGGTGACATGTGCCAGTGAAAGGTTGTGAATAAGTATATTTATTATATACTATAACATTTGTGGATGTGGTGTGGTTAGGAGTTTGTCAGTTGAGATTCTCAATCACTCTTAGAATCTGCTTTGTGTTGCGAAGGTGCTGAAACGATCACCATCCGCATCTGTGATTATTTGGGTGACAATGGCGTCTCCCTCTGAAAGATACACCAGATTTGATCACTTGCGTCTCTGAAATACCATATATGGTCACGTGGTCTGATTTACATTTCAGCTAGACCGGAATGGTTCTACACAGGAGGAGCTCGCTGCTGTTCGTCTCTGACAAGCCTGTGATCTGGTCTCTATTGTTTGACCCTTTTGCTGTGTAACGTAGTGTTTGTTCATTTATTAGAGATGTTCAATCTTGTCACTAGTTGCTCTCTAATCACTTTCTACAATAATGTTAAATGCTAAGAACTAAAGAATCACATTAAGTGCATTGCTATAATTATCAATACATCATTTAATGTAGCATTAATCAAAGCTAATGATAAAGGAAAACAATAACTTTATAAAAATATGGAGTCAGATGAAAGTTATATTCAATAATTAAAGTTTCCTCGAGCTCTGAAAGACAACACAGATGAAAATCTTCATCCATGGTTGAAATGCGTTTTCGGATCAACCCATGGACCAGCCTTACAGTTGGTGACCTTTTTTTGAGCAGCAAAACTGCGGAAAACTACCTGGAACAAGTATTGATTTTGTACTTCTCTGCTGAGTCAAAGTCTCTGTTTAATGTTACTGATACATGCATGCTCATGCTGTACAGGTCCTTTTAAAAAAATGTGCATATTGTGACACTGGTCTTGAGCTACTTCAGTTGTGTGTAAATGAATTAGAAATATATGAAAGTCTAATGTTTATCAGTACATTACAGAAAATATTGAACTTTATCACAATATGGACATTTTTTGAAAGGACTTTTATATTCATTGAATGAGACAGAATATTTAGTAAGAATTATATTTGAAACATGGCTTATACCACAACAGTGCAGATAAACAGATTATAGAAACTCTCTCATTACAAACAAAGGTTTAAATCTTCAGTGGAGTAATAATGAGATTTTATCGTGGTATTTGGTCAAAGGCAAGGGATTAATGTGTAAGAGGAAATCAGAAACAGTAGCCAAGAATGAATCCGTGATGTTTAACATTAGAGAAATAGAGAGAATCCAATCTGAAGAGCTCCAGAAACTGGGAGCCAAAGTGAATAGACAGAGTGGCTGAGACAGCCACACAGAGTGCGTGGCTGAGACAGAGAGAGGAAATGATTGTTAAAAAATGATGGTTTCCCAGTCGCTGCTGTAAAACAAGCAGCAAGGAACGATGCGAGTGATTCCGAAACAGTACAGAGTTATGTACTGATCAGAGATGCAAGAAGGGAAACAGACGAGAACAAAACAGAACAAAGTTTTATTCGAATCGACAAGAGTCGCAGTTCTAAAAACAATTAGAGCCGCAGACGGTAACCAAACCACCATTAGCCGCCCTTTGTAACAGAAACAGGAGAAATGTGACCTCATCTTTGTTCTAGTTTTAAAGGCAGGTCCGATGGTTAAACTTTATTCTAAAAGTGTTACATACAGGTTTGTTAAACAGATTCAATGTAGTACTTTCAGAACCAAGTACATTTCTATTCAAACAGAAGGTATTTCACAGAGATGCTTTTAAATGTAACTGCAAACTGGAGTATGCTCTATTGCACAACCGACTTATGTAACCAATTTAGGAAGGAATGAAATGTTTTATTATTTTCTGTTTATATTGGTGTGTGACCCTCACTGCTGTTCTTAGGGGAACTCCCTCACTGCTCACTACAGCCGCATTGGGACTCCCCAAAAGTACCTTTGACGAATAGCGGTCTGGTTTTTCCCTTTTGGGAAACCCATGTTTAAGCTGGTCAGTCATTTATGTTCTATAATAATCTGTTATTTTCTTTTTTCTTCATTTGAGCAGGCTTGGCATGTATGAGTGGATGTGTGTGCGTGTGTTTTTAATGTAGAATTTTCTAATTGTTTCTGTCTCTTTCCAGAAGCGCAGACAGGTGGTGTGAAGAGTGGATGGAACCAGGCCAACCTGTTGACTGCTGTGGATGTAGTGCGTGGCCAAGACAGCTGGGTTTTGGGGGACTTGTGAACCTTCTGAAGTGTGGGATCATCACTGCGGGTTGGGTCTGCTTCCCCCTGCTCTTCACTGCACCGTCTTGCAGGAGACTGATTGTTAATTTTAGTGTCATTTTTACATTTACTAGTACCTTGAAATAAAGTTTTGTACATTTGCACTCATGCCTCCCTACTTCCTCCAGGTCACAACGAACCTGTGTCCTTCCCTTGGGGGTAATTCCTGGCTCCTCCCACCAGGTGGCGTTGTCGAGTAGTGATTGATCAAAGGTTGATATGTTTTGACATGCAAAATCCTCAACATTCTGAGTGGCCATATAAGCACTAGATGTAGAAATACTTTAAATCTTAACACACAACAGGATATTAAGTCAATCATAACATGATTTAGCTACTATTGATCCACTAATTTTGTTGAGTTAATTAAACTTATTGTTTTATAATTTAATTGGACATTATTACTTAATTCTAAAGAGGCTTAGCAGTCCATATAGAGGTAATGTAATAATTACGTGATTTAAAGTAGATTGACTCAGGTCTAAAGTTTGTTACACATTTCAACAAATACTGAAGCGATTAGTTAAACCTCTGATTATTGCTGGGATTAAGTTGTACGTAATTAGAACAAATTACGGGAGGATATTCTTCATAACCTCTGATTAATGACTAAACACTTCTCAAGTTGTAGGGAGAGAATCTGTGGAACTAAGATGTTTCTCTTTAAAAGCATCTCTCTGGAGTGAGACTTAGTTACCGGTACTTCAATCTGTTTGATTCGTGACTCGTACACAACACCAGATTTGCAAGCGATTCAAGGCATAAAGTCTAAATTGGGGCTAAATTCGTGCGTCTGAAACCTATTTTATAGAGAAGTTGTTTGTTTTCCAGAAAACGAATAGTTTGGCTTTATTTTGACAGTTAAGCGATCGCTCATTCTCTTTCTCCATAAATGCGCCTCAAACAATGTGAATTCCCTCTGCGCCACCGTGTGGCATGGAGTAAATTACAGTTCACCGAGGCACCATCTAGTGTTCAGGAGAGGGTTTGTGCATTCATTTCTAAACGCAAGAGAAAGACGCTGTGAGCTGATGACGCAGCCGCAAAAGTGGTGCATAGGTGTGTAAAGGCCTTTAATGTAAATATTGTGACACTACAAGCATCACACCTCAGCATAAGCTCGTTACTGAGTTGTTGTTTTTTGCCTCAATTTCTACACTTCTTGTTTAACCATGTTATTATCCTTGGGGTAAATATGACCATATTCAGTTTTAACATATGTAAATATATAACATACATATTTTTTTGCGTCAGATACTGAGATTTCAATGGGAAACACTTGTGGTACACATAAAATGAATTATATTATTTTTAAATGGCCTGTAAATTGGTTTTCCTTGTAGTCAGTTTGACCAGGTTTGTTTTTAGCTTAGTTAAAACATAAGAAATATTTTAAAAATAACATTTGTTTTGGGTGATATTGAGGTCACTATAATATGTTTTGTCTTTATAATATGCACTATAAATGTATATGTTGAGCATAATAAACAAACGAAGTCTTCCAAAAACCACTGACAGTTAAAAAATTTAACTCTCAACTTTTTTGTGAGACGGGAAAGAAAATCACATGGTTACACGGGAGGTGAAAAGCTATAAAATCTTTCTAAAATCTCTCTCTTTGTGCTCACTGGGTGCAATCTTTATGCTCTCTTAGTTGAAAATGGCCTCCAAGCAAAGTTTTTCTGTTGATGAGATTGTCACAGGTAGACAGTAAAAGTAACATGGAGAAGAATGTGTCCGAGACTGAGAAAAATTTTGAGGAGAACCCTGATTATGAGGTATCCTCCTCAGATGAGAATGAGACCTTCCTGTTGTCTCAACCACTAGCAGACACATCACCTTGTCTGGAGAATTATTATGGCCCCGCTCCCTCCTTGAACGACAGGGTAGACTTAGTGGTTCTAATGTCATCAAAATGGTTCCAAAGCCGCCAGATATGCGGCCAGTCATGTTCAAGACATAAAATCAGTATTGTACATGAATTGACAAACTTAGAGGGGAGGAGGGGCTTTATGGACAGCTGGGGAAACTTTGATTTGAGCCTAAGTTGGGTTGCTCCTTTAAGAGAAGTTCAAAGCAGAAGCAACAGCGAGCCACTGAAAGGTCAATATTTCCAGTCACCATGTCTCTGAAGACACTCCTGTGTCTTACGCTTTGATGACAAAGGCAGGGCAGATGAGAGTATGTATTATGTGTTGATCCCATACATAATTATGCACCGGTCTTTGCCAAAAGAAATAGTTATTTTCATGTTGTTAATAACAGAAATAAATACTGATAAAAACACGAAGGAATGTCTGGGTTTGCCTTCATTTAAAGCTCTTGTTAATCATTTTAAATTATTGTTAAATGTCAGAAATTGGTAATGGTAGGGTGGAGATTACAAATGAACTTAAGCAGCAACAAAAGCTTACCAGTCAGTGGCATATCAATGTTTGGATGAGGTCTTTGAGAACTATTTAAGGTATTGTGGGTAGTTTCAGGATGGGAGAATACCCACAGTCTCAACATTTTCAAGTACTTCTTTGTGAACTGTGGAACGCATCTGCTTCTTAATGAGAATTTAAGTGCATCATTTCTGGGATCACCCCTCGTCTCATTTAGATCTCACTCTAGCATAACTTACCAGGTTTGTTTTCCTTCTGAAAGTCCTGTTCTTTACTCTTGTGTCTCTTGGCTGGATACATTTGAAATGCAAATCTGCCCAGTTTCCATCAGCCCTTGCTTCCTGCTGCGAATGTATGCAGGAAAGCAAACGAAGTCCATGAGAAGGGCTCAGCTACGGTTTACTTTACAGTCACTGAGCAGCTATTCATCTCCTGACCAACTGTTGAGGTGTGTGTGGGCAGTTATTTAGTTTCAGTCTCAAACCACAGTAGTTTTGACTTTTAAGCAATTCAGTTGATGGCCCAAGCACCACATTATCTGCTTCTCATCTGAAGTAAAGTTTGTCCACATGAACACAAGTTTTTTAAAAAAACAACATTTTTTTCCCCCTCACAGTGTACAAAAACAACCTGCCATCCAAATTAAATCTCAAAAAAACCCTAAAACACAAGGAAGACTAAGCAGTCACCAGATGTAAGCCACGATAGCAGAGTGAACAGCAATATAGTCCTTGCTTCGTCAGCCATTACACTGGTCTATGTAAACAAAGAAGTGATCTCAAGAACAGAGCAGGAAACTGAGTTTCCCTCCACCTATTTTCTACATTTTGGAGCATGGTATTAAAAGAACTTAGTCACATTAGTGGTTCGGGATCATGACCTCCCAGAACTGTCTCAACCGGCTGCGTTCCCAAAGTGTCCCGCCTGCAAAAGCAAAATGACTGCAGATAGTGAGTTTATGAGTTCTAAGACATACCGGTAAGTAAGTTATAATATATAAAATAAAGGCTTCTCCAAACGCAGCAACTTAAATTTCTCTTTTGATATTTGGTACCAGTTTATCAGGAAATGACGATTTTGTCCTCTTGGACTCCTTGGATGGAAACAGTGCTTTATTCACAAATATTTTCAAGTTTTGTGCTAAAATTTAATTAGCATCTTTGGATATAAAAATGGGAAACAGGTTTTCCCACTCAGGAAAGCCTGTTTGCCTTGTCCACATGTAAACACATTCCCAGTGGATTTTCAAAATGACTCACTTTGGCCATTATTAAAAAGAAATACAGAAAACAATGATGTGTTTAGGAGTGGACAAACAGCTTAACCTCATTAACCTCTCAGGCGCACCTTCCTTCTCTCCCTTATCTCAGTTCCTGCTGGCACTGTTTTCTGCCTGTGAGAGACTCTCGTTGCCCTGCTCTCCAAATAAAAAGGAACTGGTCTCTGAATGCAATTGACACCATTTTGTCAACAAGGAGTGTGGGTTCAAGGGAGCCCTGTGGGAATTATTAAAGGTGGTCAGTGCTCAAAACTACTAAAAATCTGTGCAAATATACAGATTTTGACCCAAAATCTACTTTCTCCAGTTTGGCTTTCTCTCATCTCCTTCAGTTGGCTTCGAAGGCCATCAAGGAGTCAAAACACTCCTCAGAGAGTGCAAGATGAGGCGTTCTATATTCCTTCTTCGGGGACTCTATGCCTCCCCATGCTTCTCCCAACAGCCTTCTGGCTGCAGGAAAGTATTGGCTGTTTGACTGCAGTGGTCCCACCTACTTTCCCTGACCCTACCCCCATCCTGAATTGTTTTTCCTGTATTATTTATATATGTGCTTTATATAGGTTGCTATGCTTTTTTAAACCCCTGCACCACACTGCACTCTCAGAGGACAGTGCGGTAGGGGTTCTTTTTTGTAAGCTTACCCATTATACACATTTCTTTCTAAATCCTACCTCTCAACAATGGCCTGTCTACCTACCTCTGTTTTTGGGGCCAGAGGGGTCCAATTTTACTGCATTCAACAGTGTATGTGACAAAAAAGGTATTGAGTTAAAAAACCCCTCATTTTAAAAAAACTTCATAAGCAGTGAATACGGAAAGTTTTCTAACCCTCTTGCATTTTCACTCTTTGTAATATTGCAGTTATATTTGCTAAAAATCATTCAGCACTGATTTTTCCCTCATCAGTGTACACACAGCATCTGACATTAGCAATGGTCACATTTTTGTAGATTTATTAAAAATTTTAACTGTAACATCACTTGGGGTTAAGTATTAGGTAAAGGTGCTTCCCTTTACTTTATCATCCGTGAGCTGGTTCTACTCTTTTATTTGAGTCCAACTGTGGTTCATTATACAGATTGGACTTGATTAGGAAAGCCACACACCTGTCTATATAAGAGCTCACACTACAATTCAGAGCAAATGAGAATCATGAGGAAATGCCTGAAGGATTCAGAAATAGAATGGTGGCAAGGCTCAGATCTGGCCAAGGCAACAAAAACATTGCTACACTTAAGGTTCCTAAGAGCACAGTGACCTCCAGAATCCTTGAAAGGAATACGTATGGTAGGCCCAGAACTACTTCTAATGCAGGCCAAACTGAGATATTAGGGGAGAAGAGCTTTGGTAAGAACCCAAATATCACTGTGGCTCAGCTCCAGAGAAGCAGTTAGGAGATGGAAGAAAGTCAACCATAACTGCAGTCTGGGCTTTTCAATGGATGGCGGAAGCATCTTCTTAGTGTAAGATACAAGAAAGACTACATGGAGCTCGCTTTAAAAAAGACCCAAAGGACTGCCCAATTTAGTCCCAATTGTGAGCATGCTGTTGGGATGTTTTTCAGCTGTTTTCAAGGGACAGTACGACTGGTTGCAATCGAGGAAAGGATGAACAGAGCCAAGTACGGTACATGGATATCCTGGATGAAAACCTTGTTCAGAGTGCTCAGGTCCTCAGAATGGGCTGAATGTTTACCTTCCAACATAATAATGAGCCTAAGCACATAGCTAAAATAATTAAAGAGTGGCTTCACAACAACACCATGGCTGTCCACCACCGTTACCATCCATCCTGGCCAGAACTGGAGACAAAAACACTTCTGGTTTTCAGGTCAACATTTTTTATTAGAGATGTTCCTAGTATAAATACAAGCAAACACAAACCAGCTGAAGTAGCTAGATAAGACTGCAGCATGTGCTCCGAAGAGAACCGAGGAGTCAGTGAGGCTTCAAATGACTGATAACTTTGCCTCGGATTTCTACCAACTTTTTCCACCAAAATCAACGTACCTGCTGCAAACTAACATCATTTCTCAAAGCCTAGATTGGAGGACATCACTTACACTTTGGAACCAATCAGCGTAAGCCAAGTGTCCTCCTCACACTACAAATGGTGGGGGGGGCTCTACAAGTCTTGGTGAACAAAAGCTGCCTTACAAGGATAGGTGTTTGAAAGCAGCGGGAGACACAGCAGCCTCACTTTCATGATGGTGCAGTAGATCTTCCACATCAGCCCAGGAGATGTCGATTCAGTTTCTGTCGATTTCAGTTCTGCATCTTTCCACAAGTCATAAATGTCGTTGACATGTCCGTGTGATGTCATCATCTGCTCGTAGATGCAATGGTGCTGAGGAGCTTTTCCCTCACCCGAAAAGAACATATGATTCTTGGGAGCAACTTCAGCGACTTTAGCGCAGATCCCAAGGAAGACATCATCAATGTGAAAGGATGCGTTCAAGGAAAGAGAGGCACGGTAGATTCTGGAGGCCACATCTCTTGAAAGGACATACCCAGACCCTGGGGTGTAGTCAGGGTAGGCCAACCAAGGGTACAGGTCTCGTGATACGTAGTACTTGCTATATTTGTCTCGGATGGGTGGCGAACCTCGGTGCACCCTCCCGACCCAAAGGTCCTTGTGGTCACCCCTTCCATACAGCTGCAAGTATCGAATCATGTTGGGAACATGGACAAAAACATCATCATCTGCAGACATGAGGAACTGCGCATAAGGGCAGAAGGTTTCTTTCCAAGCTAGCTGCAAAAGTAACTTAAGAGTTAGATTGTGGAAGCTGTCAATAAAGTCCTGCTGGATGAGGTCCTGATATTTCTGGTCCTCAAACAAGAGTCTTGTTGTGAGTGTCCTCCTGTGTTCTGGATTAGGATGGAGACCAAGAGCAAACAACACTCTGATACGGATACCCAGCTTGGCTTCAATGTACGTTTCATTTCCCCAAGTAGAGCGAATGGCCTGTCTTCTATCAAAGTGCTCAGATGAGCTCTTCACAAAGAGCAGCAGGAGAACGTCTTCATTGAGACATTTCTTTTCATGGTTTATGAGGTATCTCCGGTCACTGTATTTCAAGGCATCTTCTGGACTGACTCTTAAGGTAGCGTTGATGAAGCTGAAGCTATTGACAAGGTAGCGGTAGGAGAATGACATCACGTGGGACACAAAAGCATTGTCAATGTTCTCCCAGTAGCCAATGACCAGCAAGGCGCTGAAACAAGTTAGCAGTAACCGTAGCTGACATCTCTTCAACCGACGCATTCCGAGACGCATCAGAACGTCAGCTCCTGCTCACAGATCCTGCTTATGTTTCAGTCATGATGCTTTTCAAACTCCTCGAAGACTTTGCTTAAAGATGGGGCTGTGAAGGTGTGGTGTTTTGCATGTTCACCAGATGTTGGTGCGGAGAGCTTCTTCATGATCCTCCTGTTGGGACAGTGTTGGTCTGTGAAAGAAATGTACATATTAAACTCTTTTTTTATATCATCAATGAGTATTTTCTTGGTGTCTCTTTGTCTGAATAGAAGAAATTGAACATCACAAGAGATGCTCAAGGATGTCAGGGACCAGACTGTCGTGAGATTATATACTGGTGGAGATCAAGTCACCAACAAAACAAATGTTGCACACATTCGGCCATTATAAGGAGGTCCACAAGTTGATCTAAAAATGGGTTTCAACTAAGGTTTCAGCTAAGCTCTGTGTTTCAGAGCTTGCGGGAACTTTAATTATTGAAAATAACTTTTATCTGACTCCAAAATAATACAAGAAAGTTATTGGTTACCTTTATCATTAGCTTTGATTGAGACTATAGTAAACAATATATAATTGTTCCTAATAACAGTTTAAACCTGTGTTATATAATGTATTATTTTAGTTTTTAGCATTTAACATTATTGTAAAAAGTAATTATAGAGTAACTCTAGATTGAACATCTCAGTTTATTAACAAATACCAAGAAACTGTATGATCTGAAATGCCTCTAAGCCTTTCAAACCTCAGGCTTTGTCATTGAATGAGGAAGAAGTGCAGGTCTTTGAGATAAGAATGTTTCGAGTTACGAAATGTTTGAGATACGAAAGGTCTCGCTGGAATTTTTTTGCTTCGATATGCGAAGAAAAATTTGAGATATGAACAACTACAAGCAGTTCTGCTCTATTTTCCACTTGTTTGTATAACATCGCTTTGCGCTTCCAGATTCTGACTTCCGGGTTCTGGCTGGGTTCCCAGGGCAAAAAGGGTCTGATGCGCTTCAAAACACTTCAACAAAACAGTGAAACATTATGTATAGATTACTGATTATGTGCTATAACAAATGTTAGAGTCAAGGTGTCGTAAAAGAAATAACGTTTATAACGTGGAAAATGCTGTTCTGTAGCGCAACTTAGAGAAACCCTGTGACTCGTTCTCAGAAGATCTCTCCATCTGTCTGCGCTTCTGCTTGAAACCGTGTTGGTGTTGTAATGGGAAAATGATCTTTGTGCAATATGATTTCTTGACTCTTCATGTAACCACTTTCATTGTGATTTTGTAAGTCTGTTCATTCTTTTCTTAAACACATCTCAATGCCAATCAGGCCAACCTTAACATCTTGTACTGTCCATTGAAGCTTATCCTCCTGTGCTCCATGATATGAAGATACAATATCTCTAGACCCCTAGGCACCACACCAACACGCCATAACATCTCTGACCAGAACGTAGGAATCAACTCTGGTGCCCGATATCCTACATACGTAAGGAGTCTAATCAGAAGGACATGAATGACGCACAGGAGGGTGGTCTCCACGTTACAAATAGAGGGCTCCAGAAACTGTCTGACATGTTCACATTGAGAACGCTGTTCTCTGTGCTTGTGGTCTTCTCACTGTGAATCATCAATAAAGAAGCTTCTTTTAAACAATGGTTTTCTGTGCTGTTTGTTTCCTCAAGACGGTCTCTCTCTCTCTCAGCAAGGTGAAGGCTCATTTCCACCACAGTGTCAGTAATTCGTGAAATATCTTAAGAAGGTTAACTTGCCGTTATGTTTTCTGTCATGTGTTCCACCTCCTCCGACACATCGCTTCACTCTCAAGGTAAGGTTTCACATTTCACATTGTGTTTTAATCTGTTTTATTATCATTTATTACATTAACAATATGTAGGTTTAAGGTTTGAAGAAATGTTACTTGATTTTTCTCTGGTTTTCCATTTTTTTTATCAACTTATTCTGTTGTTTCTGAGAGCCACTGCATGGATTAGGCGTTTTACATGTAAAACTTGCTTCGAGATATGAAATGTTCGAGATACGAACGTCATCCTGGAACGAATTATATACGGCTTTTACTTCAGGTGGCCTAAACCGCAAGGCCTAATTGCTCCATTCACCTCTATTCAAAAATCCTCGAAGCTGCAGTTAACAAACTCAATCTAAGGCTATTTCTAACTCATCATAAATCATTCAAACTTTATTACACCTTCACAAAATTTACATCATTCTCTTCGTTGATGCCTTCTGCTTCTGACAAAGAAAGAATCATATTGATGTGTCTTACGGTTCTTCTATAATCTTTATTTGTTTGAGGTATGGCTAGGAGATTCTCTCCAGCAGAAATGCCATCATTTAAAAAAAATGGCCGTTTGCCACAGGTGCAACTGATTACTAATAAGCAGGTCAAAGGTGTTGCTTTATATTATTCTAAATGGAAAGTAGAGGTGAGGTCACTGACTCCTCCATAGCAACCAAATTGTTTACCATAGCAACTAAATTGCCATATCTCTATCTTAGCTCAGGAAAATGCTAGAGACTTGGGGATTGATTTTACCCAAGTTTTACCCATAGTGACAGCTGAGACATTAAATTATGTCAATAATACCTCCATGCAACCAGACTAGTTACCTTAGCAACCAATATAGCATGTCTTTATCTCGGCGTAGGAACATCATAGAGACATGGGGGTTGCTGTATTTTACTCATATTGACATGGGGAACAATTTGTTAGGTCACGGACCCCTCCATAGCAACCAATTTTGCATGTTCCTGTCTCAGCTTGTGAGAATCATAGAGACATGGGGGTTAGATTATGTTGTTGTCGAGGAATTGACAACATAAAAAATACGTATTAACGGTACCAACACAAGCCAACATTGAAGTTTGCATGCAACTTTAAAAGGTTGTTATTGTTAAACAGCCTTATTACTTTTTTTATAATCAATAAAAGTTTTGCTTAATTAATTAGTAGTTTTTTTTATACAAACAAATACAAACATATATATATATATATATATATATATATAATATATATGATCAAATATATATATATAATATATATAATCATTAATGATTCCCTAATGATTCCTTAATGTTATTCCCTTTTGGGGTCACGAGAGTCTGCCGGTGCCTATCTACAGCGCACATTGGACAAGAGGCAGGGGTACACCCTGGAGAGGTCGCCAGTCCATGGCAGTGTATTGATATTTGATTTACCAAAATAAAGTTAATTCTATAAAGCACCTATTTTTTTTATCTGTCCAAACAAAGGATCGTTAAAAAATTACTATTTTGCCAAGCATTCAGAACTGAACCATGCAATCAGAACCAGTCGGGAAAACCATGGTTAAAACATACCAAAACGTGAGCTTTGTGTACTGTTGATTCCCTTTTCACATCCATCACAAACTCAAAACAAGTTAAGAGGAGTTATGAGCTGTTGCCGTGCCGACCCCTGAGATAACCCCTGAGCTTCCGTAAAGTTATATCTATTATTAGTACCTTTTTAAGACACAACCCCTTCTTTTTTTTCTGGAAGAAAGGAAGCATGAAAAAGGCCCATGACATGTAAATTGATCCCAACAGTGTAATACTCCAGGCATTTCCCTTCAATCATTGGTGGTGACTGGATGTGTTTTATTCAAAGCATGTGGTCCTCGTTCTAACGTGTCTCATTTCTACTGGTCTGTCCATTTGATGAGTGACATCAAGAGCTCCCCAGAAACAGTTGGTGCTGTTTAAAATACTACAATTGATGTAATTATTATAAAGAAGTGTTCACAACAAACCCGGCAGGCGCTAAACCAGGAGAACTTGACTGGCTGCAATCCGACCGTTGGTGATTTTTGCAATCTATGCCATCCTTTACTTCAAGCTCATGTAAAGATAAACAAAACACCACTTGGATCAAAACTTATTAATCAAAAAAGTAGTTCATTGCAAATGTTATAGAAATGTATAGCCAGAGTTGTCTCTGTTTCCTCATTCCAATAACATTAATCCATCACAGCCTTCGCTGTTTCCTGGTTTTTAACTGTAAAAATTTTGGTTTGTTGGTTTTACATTCCTAAAAAAGTGATAAACTGGTTTGTTCAACTTTACATTAAGGACTGTAAATAGTTTCAGGATGCTACTACCGCATGATAATTTTAACAGCAGGCATGAATAAATGATATATAAATGCAAAAAGTCAAAACTGAGAAATTATCTGATAATTTATGCATCCACTTCATTTACATAAAACGACCATTTGTCGCAACTGCAAACAAATTAAGATGCACTTTAAGCCTCGCGCTGTTTTAACTCAAACACATTGAGCCAAACAAGTTATTAAAACGCTTCATTTTTCTGACTATTCGTAAGGTTTTAAGAACTATGTTTACTCTCTTGCGCGCCTTATTTTTGTAAGTTGAACGCCGTCCCTCACGCACGTGACAGCAGCACGAACTATAGTTTAGTGTGAAATAAATGTAAAATAAAAAGTTTAGGAGCAGCAGAAGGACTCACCGGGTGAGGTGTGTGTTCATAGCAGCTCGCTGGTGTCTCTGTGTGGAAACTGTGGCAGGGGCAAAAAGCGATAGATACTGTTTGAGTAATGCTGGACACTCCCGAATTTGTTTAAACGGAGATGCAGGCCGGGGAGTGTCTGAATTATAAGAGCAAAGGTCTCCAGTCTCTCCGGAAAACAATTAACATGTTTACCCTGCTGTCGAGCTTTTAACCGCATCCCAGCGTTTAAAAAACAATACCACTCCGGTTACAGGCGACGTCGCAGAATCACAACTCCAGCTCCACTGTGTAAAGCAGCCTCCAGGATGCTTCAAAAAGCTCTTTATGTTGGGATGGGTTCATTATTCTCCGAGAATATTTCATTATTTCTCTGTTTTTGAAGCCATTCAATCGTTCTTAAGAGCAATGTTGGTATATAAACTTCAACTCGAGTTAAAACTTGATTTGTCTCATAGATGTGTGAACATTTACAGCAGTATTTTTTTATAGGTACAATAGTGTTATTTTTAGGTAGAATAATATTTTATTTATTTCAGACTAAAGTGCAGTCACGTGTGTTCCATGACGTTCATCTTACATAAATATGGCGAATAAACATAAACTGCTTAAAACTTTATGAATATTTAGATTAAGCAAGGGTTATGCTACTTTGACTTAATGTGTTTGAGTAATAAAAGGCTTAGTTTTGAGAGAGACGTCATCTTAAAGTTGTTGCTTCTTGGTTTTAAATTTGGTTGTTTATGCGGCAAATGCATAAATTATTAGATAATTCTGTCTCTGGTTCTGCCAAGGCATTTGAAATTAATAATTTAAAATCTAAAACCACTTGTACCCTTTTTGGGTTATGGGTTGGGGATCTCCAGCACACCTCGGGCGCTTCCTAGACAGGTCACCATTCCATCACAGGGCATTCACACCAAAGGGGAATTTTGATTATTCAATTTCGGAAACCCACGCAATCACTGGAAGAATATCCAGGAAGGTGACCGGCGAGCCTTCCACTGGAAGGTCACCATGCTACCCACTGCTGGACATCAAAAACGTATAATATAAAATCTAAAAATATATATGCAAATAAAATACAGACAGACACGTGCAATATGGCAGATTTGAATCTAAGCATTGTGCTATGTTATAAAGTACAATATAATGATAGTAGAGATGGGTAAAGAAATACAATGTAAACTTGAAATCAAATACAGTGCAGCTTTGACATTTCAACAATGTTCTGAGCAATACGAGCTAACAGAAAAGAAGTTTAATAAGCTCAAAATTGTGTGCCAACTTTGAGTTGAGCTCCAAGGTCACAGGGGTCTGCTAGGGTCAATCTATGGGGGTACACACTGGACAGGCTCATGAAATGGTAAGACTAAATAAGTCACAGGGCAACAAACACATTTACTCAAGCCAATTATATTCATTTAACCTAACCACGTTTTTGGGGATGGTGGGAGGAAACTAGAGTTCCCAGAGGAATCCACACAAGCATGGATTCTGAAAGGTCACCGGTGACCCTCGAAACGGCAACCTTGTAACTAAAGACTAAGTGGGTAAGAAGATGGATGGGTCAATGAAAAATGGCTGAGTCTGAGTCCATCCTGGGTCTGTTCCTATACTAATGAGAGTGGAATAAGAAAAAACCATTGGCCATCAGTTTAGCCAAGTCTTCTTTTCATTCCAAGAGTGGAACAATTGCTAGCATTCTGTTTTTTGCATGCTGAGTTAAAAATAAATCACATTGTGTGATGTGGTCCAGTTTCTGAATCAAGTTTCTTTTTCTCAAATGTTTTTCTGTACCATTTGCTTTCGCACAAAAGTTTCTTCTTGATTGGCCCAGTGTCAGTGGTGGCGTATAAAGTCAACAAACATTGGGATGTAAATCCAGGAAGCTACAATGAACCCGGGGCACAACAGGTCTGTTCCTTGAGGTCTTTCGGTGTCTTGTGTTGAAATGCTGCGAGCGAGGTTAGAACTCGGTTTATGAGCTAGGGAATGCAAGGCAAGACATGGAGAGCATCACTGTAGTCCAGTTCCTGGTGGGCGAACGAGGGAGTCCATTGCAGATTAATGAATGAGGAAGAAGGACGTATTGCCTCGTAGTAATCTAGATCCTGTTCTGTTCACCACTCATAAAACCTTCCTCATCCAAACCTTTCGGGGTTTCAAACAGATGTTTCTTCAGGAGTACTTCCAGATGTTTCTTCAACTGTCCTTTCAGAGCATCAGTTTGAATCATCTTGTACTTGCTCAGAGTGTTTCAGATCTCTTTGTTTATATGTTGCAGTCATTACACTCCTGAAGTCCCCCAGTACTATGGTTCTGGGTTCCACTGGGGCATGGGATGATCTGAGGTGTCTGCACTATTTTCACTATTGAAGTCTCCAAATACTCCTCTTTCCTCTCGCTCTTTGTCTGACCATTACATAACCAACATTTTTGAGACACTCTCACCAGCGTGTTCCGGTCAGGTCCTGTGAATCCGTACGTTCTTTTGCTGAACACTTCAAACTGAAAGCTATTTACATCAGAATGTAAAGTGAATCCTGTTTAAAACAAAACAAGTTCAATGTGTTATTTGGGATTCAACCCTGGCCAACTGCTTGGAAGGCAACTATGCTCACCACTACACCACCAACACAAGGGAAAACACTCGCAGAAACACCTCAAGCTGGAACCTTTTTACATTCAGTTTCTTTAATCAAACATTGCTCAATGATTTGGCAGGGAATAGAACCACAGACTAGACAACCAACACGTATTAATGAATGGCTAAAACACCTGAAGATGGATTCGATTGTTAAGTCATGGAACTATTAAGTGGAAACCACTGTTTAAGGTAAGACACCGTTGTTTCTCACGGGAGTTTCTCCTCTAACTCGCCTTGCAGAACATTTCTACATTATAAACATAATTTCTTTTGGGACACTTGACTCTAATTTTTTATATGACACATTTTTAGTAATCTATACATAATGTTTCACTTGATTTAAAAGTGCTTTTGTTCTAATAATGATCAGCACTTTCTACCATTGTCTGTCAATGGTACAACCCGGTCATCTGCTTGGAAGGAAACCGTACCCACCACTACACCACCAATGCATGCTGAAGTGTGAATGACGCTTGCTGAAACACCTCAAGATGGAAAATTTTACTGCTCTTTTTTAAAATGGAACATGTTCAATGCTGGGAATCGAACCTCAGGCAACTGCTTGGAAAGCAACTATTTACCACTAACACATGCTAAAGAGTGGGAGACACTTGCTAAAATACCTGAAGTTAATTTTAAACATGTTCTGGAACTAAAAACCGGTACAATAGCACGGAAGGAAGCTGTGCTCACAACTATACCACAAAGACATGCTGATGGGTGGGTGACACTTGCTAAACACCTCAAGCTGGAAGCTTTTTACATCCAGTACAAGTCCTTCTCAAACAATTTGCATATTGTAATAAAGTCCATTATTTTCTGTAATGTACTGATAAACATTAGACTTTCATATATTTTAGATTCATTTGCACACAACTGAAGTAGCTCAAGCCTTTTATTGTTTTAATATTTTGGTATACAGCTCATGAAAACTAAAAAAAATAGCATCACATGATTCGCTAATCGAGTTATTAACCTAATCATCTGAATCAAATAATTGACTCTAAACACCTGTAAAAATTCCTGAGGCTTTTAAAAACTCTCACCCTGGTACTTTACTCAAAACCACAATCATGGGTAAGACTGCCGACCTGACTGCTGTCCAGAAGACCATCACTGACACCCTCAAGCAAGAGGGTAAGACACAGAATAAATTTCTGAACGAATCGGCTGTTTAGGCAGTGCCGTATCAAGAGTGCCGTATCAAGACGCCTCAGTGGGAAGTCAGTGGGAAGGAAAAAGTGTGGCAAAAAAAACTGCACAACGAGAAGAGGTGACCGGACCCTGAAGAAGATTGTGGAGAAGGAGGGATTCCAGACATTGGGAGACCTTCGGAAGCAGTGGATGAGTCTGGTGTAGAAACATCCACAGCCACCGTGTACAGGCGTGTGCAGGAAATGGGTAACAGGTGCCGCATTCCCCTGATCAATCCACTTTTGAACCAGAAACAGCGGCAGAAGCGCCTGACCGGGGCTACAGAGAAGCAGCACTGGACTGTTGCTAAAATTTTTCATGTCATTCAGAAATCAAGGTGCCAGAGTCTGGAGGAAGATGCCAAAATGCCTGAAGTCCAGTGTCAAGTACCCACATTCAGTGATGGTATGGGTTGTCATGTTAGCTTCTGGTGTTGGTCCACTGTGTTTTATCAAGGGCGGGGTCAGTGCAGCTAGCTATCAGGAGATTTTAGAGCATGTCATGCTTCCATCTGCTGAAAAGATTTCATTTTTCAGCACGACCTGGGGGGTGGGGGGGTTAAAATCAACAATAAAAGGCTTGAGCTACTTCAGTTGTGTGTAAATGAATCAGAAATATATGAAAGTCTAATGTTTATCAGTACATTACAGAAAATAATGAACTTTATGGCAAATCTTTTGGGAAAGACCTGTAGAATGACCATGAGATATAGCTATAGTTTCACCACTGTAAACTGCATGTAACTCAGTGTATCTGCACATTAATACTGTGGATTGGCTTTCTGTTAAACATAATCTGCCTCGTGTTCAGTTGCTGCATTGATCAGTTTATGTGAGCCTTCAATACATCCAACCACATTAGGAAATCCTGAAGGTCATTTTCAAATATTAGGTCAAAGCAAACTGAACACAGATATTTTACATTAAATAAATTTGAATTTAATCTGTAAAATTCCTCTTCCCTTCTTTGTGTGTGAAATGTAGGCAATGAATGACTAAGGTGAGAAATACCACTTTGTTTTTAAAAAAGGGGAGGAGGCAGACAGAAACAGAATAAAACCTGTTTCTGACCAGGTTAGGTTCACAGAGTAAGTAACCACAGCAACTTCACGTACCCTGCTTTCTTGAGTTTGACAGAGCTGCCATTTTGAAACAGAAAACCCAGAGTTTCTCTCATTTCAGGGTTTACATACTGAGTTTTCAGCCTTACTGAAACGGGCCCCAGATGTTCACCTCTCCCCATGTTCAACATTTGCAGGGAAACCACTTAAACAATCTCAGGAAGGGTTTCTATTGTTCAAATGTTACTCAATACCACTAGTGAGCTTTCATCCAGACCCTCCTCCCTCCCCCAGCCATATTTTCATCTCAAGCTGGTATATCCCACCAGGAGATGTGCATCTGATGGGGCTTTCTGCAAGGTAGGGAGTGGGGTGGGCACTGAGCAAGAGCTGATGTTCTGGTCCAGGATTGTCAAGAACAGGGCTTTTCTTCACATCCAACACAAGGTTCTACTGAGGCACGATTTAAAGACTGGTTTCATTATATTTTTGGAAGTGAAGTTTTGGAAAGATTATAAAGTATCTCAAGTAAACTAAGAACACTGTCTTTTTTAAGCAAACATAAATCAATAAACCTTTTCACAATTGTGGTGT
Source organism: Danionella cerebrum (assembly GCA_007224835.1). Lineage (NCBI taxonomy): Eukaryota > Metazoa > Chordata > Actinopteri > Cypriniformes > Danionidae > Danionella > Danionella cerebrum. The sequence goes on from SRMA01025348.1 coordinate 40,074, forward strand.
TCTGTAACATCAAACTGGGCTTATACTTAAAATGTTTTCTCATTTATGAAATCATAACAAGGTTGCTGTATTTTTAGTCAAAAATACAAATATTCAACTAGATTTGAGCGATTTTGTCTTCTGTTTGACTTTGGCACTTTAAATAAGAACTAGTTTCAGGTCAGTTTCGTCTCAAGATTTGGTCGAACATTTGCTTGAGATCACCCCTCCCTTATTGATGTTCCATTAACCAATCACAGAGACTGTTTAGAATTAAGTAGGAATGACACAACCCACCGATTGTTTATATAAAGTGTAGGTTTCAAAAAGGTGATTAGCTTTGATACTATTGTATTTTAAACAAATATTACAAGAGTTGACATAATTCAGATAAAAATGTGAGAAAATGTGCGACCGTCTTTCAGTGTTCATTTTACAGACACTATAAAGTTTGGGAGAGGTCCGCTTCATTTTTTTTTAATACACTTCACATTGTTCTGATCTTCTCTTTGCTTCAAGGGGGTTTATTTTTTTTTTTTCTAAACACTTTAGATTTTTGTTCTAAAACATAAAAAAACTGTTTATTCTCAATATTTGCAACACTCTGAATTACATTTTGTACGGTTTTAGTTTTGTTGAATTGCTGTGGAATGTCATGAAAAAAATATTAGTAAACAACAAAAGAAACGGGTTGTAGTAAAAATGATATCAAGTGTTGGTACAAAATCGTTTAAAGGTAATTTATTAAAGCAAATTGTAAAAACCACTCAAAAAGACTCTGTATCTCTAAGTATTAATAATAAATGAAGAGTTATAAATATAAATTGCTATGAGTTATAAAAGTTACAACTATAAATATAAAGTAGCATTAATAGCTGGGTTACATTTCAAACTGTTTGAAATTGATTTAAATGGCATTCATTTTTATGACTAAAAATGCAAAAAACTAGAAACACAACAAAATGTAATCTTGAAATCGAATAAAGCGCACCTTTACCGTTTCAACCATGTTCGGTGCACAACAAGCCCCGAAAAGGGGAATTTAAGTTGGGTTTAGCTCAAAGTTAAGAAATCTTAAAACTTCCGTCAAGTGGGTCAATGCCTTCTCGTGGCCACTAAACAACTACGGTAAAAATCACGAAACATCCGGTTTGATCCGCAGCTCCGGGTCCGTATGGGACATCTTCTGTGTCTGGATCTGGGAAACTCAGACTACTGCCTAAACTTGTCGAGCCAATACATCCTGAGTATTCTCAAACTGGTTTTCAACAAGCCTAAAGGAAAGATTCCCAGTTTGAGATGAAGGGAATGCTTCACCAAGGACGTTCTGTTTGGTCTCGAGAGCAGATCAGGCAAAATGACACACAACATCGGTTTTAGAAAATATAGCTGAGTAATTTAATAGGTTCTGTACTCTTATAACTCTGTTATTACAAAAGAAAACACACTCAAAGTTTGGCCAGAGAAACAATTCCTTGAGCATTTCTGGAGAACAGTTCCACAGTTAAAAACACGGCGACAGTCCCCTGGCCGGCGCTCAGCCATGTTCAACAGCTCTCTCCCGATCCGACGTGTTTGGAACGCCCACCACATCGGTGTCCTCGACGCTCCGGGGCTGGAATGATGCCGGGTGTGTGGACATCCAGCATGTCTGTGGATAATGGTCCTCGAGCCGGGGTTGGTCGTGTGCAGCGTGTCACAGGTCCGTGTGGATGACGCCGAGGGCCGCCGGCACCTGGCATGTGTTTGTGGGCTACAGCAGTGGACGACTGGCCAGGGACAGCTGGTTAATTTGGCTCCGCTCACATTCATCGTCGCTCCAGCATCATTTCCTCAGGTCTAGAACACAAACCTGCAGAAGAAAAACATGGTCACGGTCGACAGAAATGCACCTCCGGACAGATCCAGCTGCAGCATACTGACGGCTTGAACTGGAAAGCCACAGAGCTGCTGTTTGGAGTAATTTCAAGCACAGCTCTGAGTCACAACCACGGAGAAAAACTTTGAGCAAGAAGCTCGAGTGTCTGTTACCACACACCACCACAGGAGTCTTGGCTGTTTCTGATGTTGTACCCCCCCATTACACGCATGGATTCTGAAAAGCTGAATCTGCTTTCGTTCAATATCACCTTGTGCTCAGCCCCTGACACGTTAAAGTGGTGCTTGGACTAGCTACACCTCAGGAGGAATGTGCTACACGTTTCGTCCCATCGCTCTGAGACGGGCAGAACAAAGCATCACAGGAACCTCACCGATCCATCTGAAGCACTTGCACCAACTTTGTCTCCCGTGGAGTTCCAGCACACTTCAAAAATGCCGCCGGTCCCTCTGTAGCTGTTGACTAAAGCGCCACTCTGTGAGACAGAAATGAAGAGTTTGGTTAGAACGGCGTTCCACCTGTACAGGAAAAACAAGCTGCTAAACCCCAAAAGAGAGAGCTCACTGCAAACAATAGTTTCAGCCATTTTTAACTGTGTTCAAAATAATCCACACATTTAAAACACTTAACTTCTACAACCAGTTTCATAAACTTAGACAAGGGCTGGTGGCCAGAGCAAGAGCAAACCTCACACCTTCAGAAAATGTCTCAAAGTGGAGCGCTAGGCCTGTGCTTCCTCTGTGGTGAACAAATTCAGACAAACACTAACTGGTTGAACGCAGAAGTTTGGAAAAATTACCATCTGTATGAGGATGGCACTAATTAACCCGGTCTGCAGCTGAAAAATTACAGAAGTCCACACAGCAGAACCCAGAGCGGAAGAGAAAGATCTGCTACTGAAGCACAGCTGAACGCTCCGTGTCACAGTGGTAGCTGTACTTTAGAGCGGAGCTTCACTCACACCGGGTTGGAATGTTGTATTCGCTCTCTGTTAAATGTTAAAAGTGCCTCATGCTCGTCTGGCAAATGGTGGGCTCTAGCTCTGGTTTCCAAGCATAAACTGAATCTAAAGGCCTCTACACGCTGGTCTGAATTGAGGAAATGTTGCTGACTAAAGATGCTGTTTGTGGTACAATAAATGCACTCCACATGGCACCGGGAAACAGGAACAAAGAAGAGGATGACAGCAGAAATAAAATCCTGTTATGACGAATGTTTTTTTATGTTGGTGGCTGATCACAGGGAGCTGTTTGACAAAAATTGTGGAGAAAGAGGATTTGTAGCGAGCTATTGGGCGCCATGCAAGCACCCCCGAGCGCCTCTTTTGGATCTGGTCACGTCATCCTTTTTTTGTTGGCACTACTCGTACGATCTGATGTGTGATGTCCTGATGGTTTAAGATCAATGGCATGCATATAGGCCTTAAGGCACTGGTTAATTTTCATAAGGCACCGAATCTAAAGGTGCAGTGACGTGTCATATCCTGATTGGTTAAGTTAGTGTGCCATGAGTCTAATGTGACGGAACTTTACTTTTTTTTTTTCCTCGAACAAAGAGCTGCATCGCAGAAAAGCTCCGTGGTTTGTAGATTTTGACATCACATCCTGTTTTGGTTCAAGTATGTGTGTTCCGTTCAAATTACAACCATTATGTACTGGAATTCATTTAGAAGCAGACAGAGACCCATCTAGACCTTCACAACAGGTGTAGCGTTCATATTTCACCCAATGAAGAGCACTGAGCAATTGTCCCAGGATTCATTTTATTTTATTCAAACTGAACATGACACACGCCCACACGCGCACACACACCCCCTACAAGCGCTGAATCTTTGGATTGCTTCTCAGCAGGGTGCCCTTTTGAAATATTGATGCACAAAAGAGCCAATAGTGCACCACAAATCCTTTCTTTTCTCCACATCGTTGTCTAACAGCTCCCTGTGATCAGACACCAACAGAATTTCTATATTTTCTTTGATGATTATGTATTTCTTCTTCGTTCCTGTAGGAAGTCACAATGAAAATGTGGGATGAGCGCCACCGAACGGCTATTTTACATTCCACTTGAGTCATCAAAAGAGCCAGCTTTCATTGGTTCTGGTGACAAGCGGATCCTTTTTTGTTGAAACCCCTAGTTTGGTCGGATGTGTGCGCTCCGGTTGGCACCTATGGTTTTCGATAGGTCCGTTCTCACACAAAACTTTGGTTTGAAAATTTTATATCTGTTTTAGAGGCCATAAGTCATTGTGTCCATACCTAGACCAGAATTTATGCTGTTCTTAACCACATTTTTTTATTCATCCCACTAAACACTGAACATGTGAAGATGTTTAAAAGTATGGTTCACTGACCTTTAAAAGGGTTTTAAAATGCCCAGCGGAACCCGATGAGTTCTTAACTTTTTTTATACAAGATGTGCTCATCATTTTTAACGAGCGCATGTAGAATGAAGTCCTCAGCTCACTTCTGACAAAAGCTCAAATGTGATCCACTTCCTTGAATGCATTTTATTTATCAAGCTCAGAGAAGGATCCATGTGATGAGACCCAGTGTAGCTATTCACTGTTTTATTTATTTTTAGCAGCAAAATATTTAAGTAATGCCAGGGACTTGGTTGAGAAATGAGTTTATTGGCATTGATTGGACTAAACCATCTGTTTTTTGAGCAGGGTGGCATTGCAATGGATGAACTTGTAAAAAAATGTAATTAGAATCATTTTTACTCACGTGTAAAGAGTTCCTTTGTATATTTGTGCTGATTTTGTATAAAAGTAATTTGAACGTTTATTTACTTTATTCGAGTTGATTGCTTTAGTCATACAGTGGTACCCCAAGATACGAATGCTTCGAGCTACATATTTTCGAGATATGAAAGGTCTCGCGCGAAATTTGTTTGCTTCGAGATAAGAACAACCGTTTGCTTCGAGATATGAACAACCACAAGCAGTTCTGCTCTGTAATCCACTTGTTTAGACGCTGCGCTTCACGCAAAACATTATGTATAGATTACTAGTAATGTACTATTACAAATGTTATAGTCAAGGTGTCGTAAAGAAATAACGTTTATGACGTGGAAAGTGCTGTTCTGTAGCACAACTTAGAGAAACCCAGAAGGAGTTACCCATTGCTGTTCAGGCATCCAAGGAGAGCACCAGCTCTGACAAGAACTCTTCTGCTGAACTCTTCCTTTACAAGAGCTGCTTAGGAAGCTTTAGCTGTACCCAGTATAGCAGCAAAGTTGAGCATTTGTTCTTTTCTGTTTTGTAGATTCAGAGTGTTCATTTCTAAATACTTAAGTTATTTGTTGCTTTCGTAATGGTTTTGTTCATTCATTCATTTTCATTCCCGCTTATTCCCTTTTGGGGTCTGCCGGTGCCTATCTCCGGCACACATTGGGTGAGAGGCGGGGGTACACCCTGGACAGTTCGCCAGTCCATCACAGGGCAACATTCACACACACATGCACACCTAAGGGGAATTTAGATGATTCAATTAACCTATTCGCATGTTTTTGGGGATTGTGGGGGAAACCGGACTACCCGGAAGAAAACCCTCGCAAGCACAGGGAGAACATGCAAACTCCTTCCAGGAAGGTCACCAACAACCTTCTACCTGGAAGGCCACAGTGCTACCCACTGCGCCGCCTTAATGGTTTTGTTCACGTATGAACTGGTGGCACAATAAACACATTGCTTGAAACGCTCCTCGTCCACGGCCTCAATCCGGTCCTACGCCCCTTGGTTTCCACATTCTACGACAATCCCCTTCAGCTCCATTACTTTCTATCGGCCGCATCACTTTGCAGAGATGATTCACAGTACCTGTGTGTTCCAGATGTGGACGCACTTGTCGAAGGATCCGCTGGCCAGGTGCCGTCCATCAGGGCTGAAGGCCACACTGTAGACGGGCTCCTGATGTTTGGTCAGCGTGTGAATGCAGGCTCCTCGCTCAGCATCCCACAGACGAACCGTTGAATCGAACGATGCACTTCAGGAAAAAAAAAACATGACCAAGACAAATTCCATATAAATCTGATGTAAAAAGAACGGGCAGATAAAACTATGACCTTTGGGTTTACAACACCACTCTTAGATGCTTCAAGAGATGTTTCTTTATCGGGTGCCAGGGTGGAATTGGTGGGATGTGAATAGAGCTAAGATCAACTTCTGCATCAAGCCTGCTGGCACAACCTACCGGCAATATCACTTCATAACCACCAGTGAGCGCTGTTTCACTGTGAGGACTTCTGCTATGAGACTTCTTAGCAGGTGTTCTGATTTCCTGTTATAGATCTCAATTATCTCCATCTAACCATCTTTGTACTTCGAGTCACACAGATGGTTATACTTCTGCTGTCTGTCTGTTTCACTCAGATATAAATGATGTCACCCTGAAGTGCTTTGCTACCAAACCGACCAATCACAGAACGGTTAAGATTTTTCTTGCATAGGTGTATGCATTCACACAATGGCCACAGTCATGCATATGCTTGACACTTAAGTGTTAACTGGGTTTAATCCCATGCTAATCATGCTAAGCTAACGCTAAAAATGATTCTGCTATCTGGAGAGTAATTAAATAAATAAACCCCCAACACTTTTTAATTTCAGGCAGGAGGAAGAGAATGAGTCAAGACTACACTCAGCATCACCCATCCCACCCCTCCAAGAGGACCAGCTGCATACCTGGCCAGCATGAGATTGGCGCTAGGGTTGTTGGTTCCAGGTCCAGTTGGGCTCCATTTGATTGTGTAGATCTCTTTACTGTGAGCTTGCAGATCATGAACACACGAGTCCTGCTTCATGCTCCAGAGCTAAGGTTCAGAGCAAACCGTGTTAAAACAGAATCCAGCAAAGCCCGCCGCCACAGAATGCTCCTGGCTCACCTTTAGGGTCATGTCGTCAGAGCAGGAGGCCAAGAGGTTCCCTGTCGGGTCCCATTTGATTGCGTTGACTTCATTCTGAGGAGCAGAGGTGAAAGGGTTAGTGTTGATGTCTCTAGAAAATAATGGACAACTTTCCATCTGATGTTTCCTTGGTTGCTTTGTTTATTTTCTCTGCATTTTGTTGCCACAATCAACCAAACATGCTTCTATTTAACAGTCAGAGAGGTTCATACAGACTTTTTAACAATCAATTAACTCTAAGAATTCCCTGCACACAGTGGTGCATGTGACCATTACTGTGTCTGTTTAGAATTAAGTGGGAATGGTGCAACCCAGCTATGGTTTAATACAGATTTCAAATATAATCTGCAGGTTTAAAAAGATTATTTGTTTTTATATTTTGTGTTTTAAACGACCATTACAAGAGTTATGACGCATAATTTGCAAGGTATTCGTATTTAAATTAGATAATGTGAGTTTCATTTTAGAGACCCCAACTCTGTGCCACGATTGGTGAAAAGAAGGGATAACCCATTGAAATAGAAGACCAGTCAAAAGGGCTTTTTATCTCAAAATTTCTGGACAAGAAGCACAACGGAACAAAAAGTGCTTGGAAGAGTGTAGAAGATTTAAAAGAGAATGTGATACAATTTTCACATTATTTTGACAATCTTTGCTTTGGGTTAAAAAAAAAAAACATTTACTACTTAGAATTGTACTTTTTGAACAATTTCAGGATTGTTGTCGAATTATTGTGTATTGCAATTAAAAATATTAGTAAAAAAAAAAAAGAATCTGGGGTTGTTCTAAATTATAAAAATGATATTAAGCATTGCCAGTTTTAAAGAAAATTTATTAGAGCAGCCTGTAGAGTAGTAACAAAAACGCTCAAAAAAAGCTCTGGACTTCTAATGGTTAAAGTGAACACTTTTGTTTTATTTCTTCAAGTCAAAATCTAGAGTGATCATGGTGGTGACCAGGCCATGGTGCGGTTTGGCATGGTGGCAAACTCTGAACAAACACAATTCAATGAAAAAGCATGAGATATGAAACTCTGCTTCTGAAAGGTCAGTGGCATTAAACTGAGAAAAAAGGAGCGATCGCATGCATCAAGCCGGTGATTGAGGCTTACCGTGTGGCCCTGAAATGTTTTGATGGGTCTGTCCTGGCCCAGTTTGCACACATGAATGCACATGTCTGTGCTGCAGGATGCAAACGTGTTGTTGCTCTGCCAGTCCACATCCAGAGCGGGAGCTGAAGAAGAGATGGAAACAAGTTGAGCTGGTTCCTTCTATAAGCTCTATACACACTTGAGCATTGGCTGCATGCAGTAGATCAAAGTTAACAGATAACGGTGATGTGTCACGTGAAAATACTCTTTGGGATTGACAGCTTGGTTTTATTCCATTTGAGACTATTATGTTTTTTTATGTGACTGTGGCCATGTCCAGACCAACACACACATTTTCCCCCTCACACTGCAAAAAGATGAGTAAGATGAGTATTCTGCATCGAGTTTGCAAAAACACAGGTGCCTTTGTTCGATGATCAAAGAGATTACAGTGGTACCTCGAGATACGAATGATCGACCCTAAGAAAGGTCTCGCGGGAAATATTTTGCTTCCAGATATGAAAAACACCAACAGTTCTGCACTCCTATCCATTTAGGTCCGATGTCGCACTGTGCTTCTTGGTCCTGGAGCTCCATTCTCCCATAGCAGACTGTTCTGTAGCGCAACTTAGACAAACCCTGTGACCGTTCTCAGAAGCGTCTCTCCATCCCATCTCACACGCTCGGTACTGTCTGCGCTTGTGCTTGAAACCGTGTTGGTGTTATAAATATAACTCGAGAAAGTTAACTTTCATATGAAGTGCCGTAATGTTTTCTGCCATCCGTTCCACCTCCTCCGACACATCGCTTCACTCTCAAGGTAAGGTTTCACATTAGTGTACGTATTACGTATTTTGCTTGTTTTATTCTGTTCTCATCATTTATTACAGTAACAATGTGTTGATTTAAGGATTAAAGAAATGTTACTTGATTTTTCTCTGGTTTTCCATTTTTTTTTATCAACTTGTACTGTTTCTGAGAGCCACTGCATGGATTAGGTGTTTTACATGTAAACCTTGACACTAACTGATGCCAGTGCGCGTCAATCATCTCTTCAGCACAACTGCCATATGACGGAAACAGATATTCCATTTAATTTTGTTTAACATAGTGACTTCTGTAAAAGCAACAGATCCTTGTGGATGCGGATCAATATCTTTCCCCACAGCTTCATAGCCCGGAGTTTCAAACAGGTTGAAAATACCCTGTTCACTTAGAATTGTGTTGAAGTGGTGTCTGCTCCACCTGTGTTAGTGTGAGGCTGTGTAGGCCTCAACTCTAGGTATCACTCACCTGAATGGAATGGAAACTGCTGCTTGGCTTCACCGGTGTGAGCATCCCAAATGATGGTGGTCTGAAAGAAACACATCACAATTGACATCCAGTAATGTCAAAACAGTGGACCACGCTGGATGTAGTTTAGACACTTATCGCAACACGCCAATGTTTCTGTTACCACCAAATGTATGAAATCTGGCATTCAATAGAATACTTAGAGTCGATCCACACATTGCAGAGACATTCTATAGAATGCCCAAGAGTGAAATATCTATTTGTTTCTCCACGCCACTGCTGTCGTATTTAATGATCTTTGCTAAAGCACATCATGTCTATATTTTTTGCTTCAGTGCAAGGAATTTAGCAAAGGTGTACTCTGTGTTAAATTAATAGTCGTGCTTCCTTTTCGTGTTCCTGCTTCAAATCAATTTGAATTAAGATGTAAATTTTCTATATTTGTTTGTATATTTCTTTTTATACCTTGCTTTCATTTTTTTTAGATTGTTTTGTGTTTAATTAAAGTTCTAGTTTGTATTTAAAGCATTAATAAAGTTGAACTTCAAGTTCAACGGAAGCATAACACTGTGCTGAAGACTGTTATGGAACTCATTTTTTTGCTTTTGAATATGCTTTCATTATCAAAGGCTTTTCGTCCGGTGCCTTCATATTTGATGTTTACAGTGTTCTATAGAATGCCTAGCCAAAGCAATTAATGTATTCTCACACAAAAACCCCTTCGTTTCACACTTCTGCTACTTACATATTGTATTTTTTGATATAACTCAGGGAAATTATCAGCAGGAGAAAAGTTTTGAAGAGGACTCCTCCCCATGAACCGAGGAAAAATCATCCCCAGCACGACCCGGAGACATAGGCCTCGGTGGTTGTTTTATGGCAAGTTACAGGTAATGCATCATCTGATCTTGTGTTAGAACAATGATCGCGAAAAATGAGCCCAAAACACACAGCCATCACAACAAAGGAGTGTCTTCAGAAGTACATGCAGTGATTTCATCACTCTCCAAACTTTGATTCCATAGAAAACCACTGGATGGAGCTGAAGGTTGGAGGAACCACCCTAAAGCCTAGGAGATCTATAAAGAGGGGAGAAGCCCCCCTTAACCTTTTATTAATTGTATTTTTCCAGATTGTTTAGTCATCTAATCTACCATTCGATTATTTTATTTGTGGGTGAATTTCGTTTCCCTCACTGATGATTGCCCAACACCTACTCTTGACTTGGTCACTGTATAATCTTAAGTTAAACACAGTCAGAACGATCAGTGGTCCATCAGTGATCAGTGGTGTGTTTACAGTGTTTGCTCACGGTTTACTACTACTTTGAATCGAATCATTGCCACCCGGCTCAAACCGGGTGATCTGAGGATTAGAGGCAGAAGACTGTACCTTATCAACCCCTGCACTGAGGATGAAGTTTCCTTTCTTGTTCCACTTCAAAGCAAAGATGGGTCCTTTGTGCTGGCCCAGTGTACTGGCCAGGTTTCCTGCAGGGTGAAACCATCTCTGATGAGGCAAACACTTTTCAGTAACTCATCGACTGACCGTCAATCAAACTCACCATCTTTCGTCCATATCCTGGCAAAGCCGTCGTAGGATCCTGTGGCTAGCAGCGTTCCTTCACTCTGCTCGACACAGACACAAACTCACAGTCAACCACACAAGCATCCCTCAGAAGCGAGCAGGCTACACGCTCCAGCACTCACGTTCCAGTCCAGCGAGGTCACATCTTTGTTGCTGGGCACGTCCTGCCCACCCTCCCGAATGCAGTGGCGCAGCACCAGCTGAGTGGAGCCTCCGGTGGTGCCCTCAGTCAGGTTCCAGATGCGTGCAGTTGAGTCTCCAGAGCTGAGGAGAGCATTGCAAGAGAGGTGAGGTCCCCGGGGACAAAGGCTCCTAACATCATTCACGTCTATGCTTTTATTTTCATCGACTCTGGCTTTCCCTGGGGTTTGAACCCACAAGAACACAGCTCTGCCGGGAAAAGCTCAGTTCTAATCTTGTTCTCTTTCATGCAACACAACTTCAACCGCTCTGAAATTTAATATTTCATTTTTGAACTGAAATAACAGTAAAACAAAACAATTTCATTAAAAAAAAAGTCAAACAGCGCATTTCAGAACTTTTTATGACCCTTTTAGAAGGTTCGCTGTAGCAGAACCTTCTCTAATTAACTCCACTGCTAATAGAGCTCAGTGATTGGTTCCTTGATTCATTTGCTTGAACGCATCACATCTCAGTATTTCCTTCAATGAGTGATTCGTGAAACACTGACCCAGAGGCCAGCAGATCGCTGACAGGGTTCCAAGCACAGATGAAGACCTCAGACTCGTGACCTCGAAGCACCACGGCTTTACTGGCAGGGATCTCCACCGCCTCGTCCACCTCCATCCCCTCGGAGTGGTGGTCTGTTGGGGAAAGCAAACAGATCTTCAGTTCCCGTGGATCAGATGATGCACGTGGTGTTTCAGGGCAGCTAGTGGATTATTCTCGCGCGAAGTTCAAAGGCACAACAGTGAGTCTTTGATTGTCGGGTAATGGAGTCCCGTGCTCCCATCCAAGCAATGGTGTCTCATAGGGCTGATCGATAAACTGATTAACTAGACTCTGTATTGAACATCAATATGTTTGAATGAAAATCAGTTGTATCTTTTATATTAACCTGCATTGCAAAACAAAATATTTCGAAACAATACTTTGACCTTTTACAGCAGCATGCTGCGCAAAGGCATAACTCTTTACGCTCATTGGTCGATTTTCTCAGTTGTAGCAGGTGACTGAAACACGTCTTAACCAATCACAATGCAGCTCGTCACTAGACTCATTCGCTCTATGTGTAATGCAATGCTCTTATTTTGAAAGACATTGTTGTTATGCTTCACTTTGTACTTCCTGTTCCAGTCTATCATTAAGCACAAAAAAATGTTTTTTTTTTTTTTTTCAGTGTGTATTGTATCGACATCATTTGTTCGTTCAGAAGAAAGGGACGACGACACACACTGATTAACAACTAGGACAACGACCTGAAGGAGAAACTGTGGATGCAGAGGATCTTCTGTATGACACCGGTGTGAGAAAGAAAACTCTTTGAAAGAAAAAAACACCTTTTTAGCAGTCAACTACTAGCATAATAATGTGTTTGGCTAAAGCTATGTAAGAACAAAGCAAGAGCTGTTAACTACACAATAAACTGTTTTGATGCACAATTATGTCGACATTAGACTTGTTCACTAGGTTTTTTCGCCTCTGCTCTCGCAATCGATTTGTGCAGCCAAGGTTACGTTTTAAAAAGAACTCTTGAAAACCGTGAAGTCGACTATTGTATTCCACAGAATGAAACCAAAGATCATAATCTGTTTTTGGGTGCAGGCATTTGTTTAACCTCTTAAGCCCTGAGGCCTATTTTCCGAAAATCCTATACTTTTACTTTTTAAGGCATTTCTCAGCTTTTACAAGGTCTAAACTGCAAATCTTGGTATCAAAATGAAGATAGGTTCTTGGGGAGTGGTGTGGATGAGTTAATTTGACAGTCAAGAACACTGGGTAAGAGTAATTGATGTTGGAATGGCCAAAAAATGAACTCCGCCTAAAAAAAAAAACACATGTTTCCTCCAATATCTCCTTATTTTACTTATAACGAAGCAAATAAACACAATCAATTGTAACCACTACATGTCAAGAACATCTGTAGCAAGTTTGGTGTTCATACTACAAGAAACTAATATTCTGTAAAGGTTTTGATTGAACAAAGTTCAGGCGTAATCCATGTTGGCACAGTTTGGCACAATTTGGCACAATAATTGAAATATGGAAAAAATCTTGTCCAAAGCTTCAGCTACGTTCATAGTCTTCTTTTCTTGCTTACGGGACATGCTTTCAGCAAAAAAAAAAAACTCCTAAAGAAACGCTGTAAAAGGGGGGTGGAAGCTCATTTACGCCATCTTGCTGCGCTTTTGGGAACCTTTCATTCACAGTACTCCCTACATTCGAGATTCTGAGTGTCCCTACCCCGCGACCATCTGTCCAATCCGGGTGCTCTATATATCACTGAAAAGCTCTGATTCTGAGGAAGCCAATGAGCTCAACCATTTTGAGACGGACAGCATCGCCGACGAATCACACGACGCGCAGCGTGGAGAGACCACCTCTTACGCACGGGGAGTCATTCCATATTTGGTGACGTCATGAGACCACGGAGCAACAGAAAAAATCCAAAATGGAGTTTCCGCGAAGCTATCGACCGGACATAACAACAAACGGACTTTTATCGCTATGGAAATAACTTTTTGTTGAAAAAATGGCAAAGGTAAGACAAGATTTACATGTTTGCTTGGTTTTTGCGTTTTTTTCTGGGAACTTTTGCTTCCTGCTCTGTACTAATTTGCGCCATGTAAATGAGTTGCATATCACTGGATTCAGCTGGTTGTTAGCTTTTGTTTGATGCCATGGTTTGGGTGTTTCCGTTTATATTGTGGATACATATCGCACATAAACAAAAACTTGGTCATGAATTATACTCCGGACATGTTGTTGTTTATTTGCATGGCGTTAGAGCGGTGGGTGTGTGGTTAACGGATATGAAATTGAATTAGATACGTTTTTAGAGGAGTTTCCGCTGAGCACAACAGTATTTAATATGTGTGGGTTATTCTCAGAGTTAGTGAGCTATGAGCGAAAATGTAACGCACAAGGGGGCGAGAACACGGTACCGGAGACTCTCAGGCTTAAGAGGTTAAGAAATACAAACAAACATTTTCTTACAGATAACTTTGATAGTTCTTTTATTTAAATACTGTAAAATGCTCAAATTAATAATGAGTATGCAGTTGGATACGTTGTGACTAACAGGTATTTCCAGTCCCTCTGACTCTATCCTGACTGCCCTCAGCAGTAGCGTCTTATTCTAGTGATTACTCTACTGCACACTGGTGTCCTTGTCCAAGAGAAGAACTCTGTTATGGCACAAACTGAAGGTTCGTTCATTCATTCAGTAATGGCGCCTTGCAGCGCAGAGCTTCTACCTTCCTTCAGCATGTCCTGTGCCTTTCTTTCGCAAGTAAAATGATCATCTCTCTGGTTTATGTGATGAATGTTCTTAGACTTGCGCTTTTAATCCTTTCACTCGTTTCTCTTATTCTCATTTTACAAATGTTTTCTTTTATTTGAGTTTGATAAATTAATGATTAGAATGAGGAGCTTTTAAAAAACATAGAAGTATCAGAAAAACAGGCTAATAATTTGTACAGCTGCTAATTCTCACTTTCTCATGCTCTTGTTTCACTGCGCTTGGGTAGTGCACTTTTGTAAGGTGATGTGTGTTCTAGACCAGGCAATCAGGATTCAGAACACATAGCACTGTAAAACAAAAAGTACACAAAAAAAAATCTGCGAAGGTTTTGAGATGAACCGCGTTATAGAGTGTAAAACTCCTATACTGCGAAACTGTAGAAGTTGTGTCGCATGATGACATTTTAATGTCTTAATATATAAATAATAAATTGTATTTACTATTTTGCTCTTATGACGGTATGAAGGACCACGAATGGAAATAATGTTATTAATAAACTATTAAAAACCTTATGTCTCATGTTTAAATATAGGTCCGAAAAATATAAACACACTAGTTTTGGAAGAATTTTGCAGCATTTTAAGGTGGTATAAATGGCTGATTTCCATGTGTTTGTCATTTTATTGCATAACTTTCCAGAACCAAGGCGTGATGCTGTTTTATCATTCGTTAATAGATGTACATTTGTGGTTGCACTGTATTTTGTCTTTTAACGTGTGTAGTGTTGTTGGATTCTATAAATTCCAGCCACTTCATTTTATTATTTCACTAGCTATCCATGAATCCACAACAGCCTCCCTAAACGTCCACCTTTCCGACCAATGATCCTTCTGGATGGAACTGAGCACATGAAGCTCATGAACCTAGGAACAGTGCATCAGCATGTGGGGTGGGAGCTTACTAGAGAGAACGTGTGCCCCGTTCTCTTCTCCGTTGGCCGTGTTTTCTCCATTCTTGGCAGCAGAGGTAGTCGTGGCACTGGAGGATGCTTGCTGCTGAGCCAGCTTGTCCTTGTACACCTGCTGCCTCGTTTGCACCACATCCGGCATCACTGCATCGATCAGCGACAGAGACTCGATTGGTCGCCCGTCAAAGAGAGTACCATCCTGCAATCATCAGAGAGCAGGTACAGGTGTGCCCATCAATGCCAGATTCATCACCTCCCAGCAGTAGAGGCGATTACACTACTGGAGCAGGTGAGATTTCAACAGTGAGAAGCGAAATAAAGGATCAAGGATCATTCCATCGATATGAATGGGGTATAAAGGGGCATAACTTTTCTGACATTCCACACATCAACGAAACACTATTAGAAAAATTAACACATTCCTGATTTTAAAACCCTACAATATTTGCATGAAATAGATCTAAACTTTGTCTCACGCAAACAGCATGAGTGCTCATTAGAAAACACAGGCACTGAACTGCGTGAAGCGAGTTTCTACACGCTTGTGGTGAATTCATTTGCTTGCGAAGAGATGAGACTTACAAAGAAGTCTTAGACTTTTTTTTATTTTTATTTGACTTGTGACTGGGGGCTACTGTGCACCATATTATCCACAATTCCCGAACTACAAGTCCCAAAAGGGGTGTGGCAAAAGTATGACTGGGAGGAACGGGGTAAACGGTGTGTTTTATGCAAAAAACACAAATTTGATTCAAAGACTTTTTTATGATTAATATTGCCTTTAGAAAGTTAAACAGTGCAGTGCTAGTATGGAGGGCTCAAATATTTATTATAAATGCTTTACAAATGTAATAATATGACCCCTTAAAATGTACTGCCAAGATTAATGAGTGATGGATGTGAAAGCCATCATCAGGTCAGAGTTTACTTCTAGCCATTGTACGCTGGAGACCAACACATCACCAGCAAGCCATTCATGAGACAACGTGAAGCGAACAGCAGCACAGCTGGACTCCAAACATATGAAGCTCACCTCATTGATGCTGACTTCAGCCTCCACATACTGCAGTCCTTTCTGGATGATTGAGATGAGGGCGGCGGGGGGCACCAAAGCTCCGTTGATGTTGGACTGGCTGATGTGGCTCTCTATGCCGAAGGTGAAAGCTGAGTGAGAGAAGCCTGCATGGGACAGAGAGACAGTTATCACACCAGACTCATCGCTAAACCCCGTGTCTCCATGACAACCGCCCTGCGCTTCTCAAAAGGAGTCAATGACACGAGAAGAGATCTGTGGGTTTGTCCATATGTATGTTCTTATATGAAATGTTCTCCTCCAGGAGCCTCCATTTGCTGGCTGTTACGAAGCTCTATGGGTATACGTCAGCGTGTTACACACTGTAATGACACTTACAGAGGCGACTCTTTCTGAGCAGCTGATCTCAAATACTGCCCGTCTGAGACCAGCAGGATGCTGAGTCACGCTTTTCTTTACAGTCACAGAACAGAATCAGCCTGATTTAATCAGCTTTTAGAAAGCAATTTTTTTCTATTTTTATAATATCCACATATTAGTAACTTACTGTTTATACTCTGATGCAATTAAATTATTATTATATAATCGTTCCACAATGGCACTCAACTTGGAGTGCAACGGCAGTGTTCCTTGTTGTTCCAAAAACAAGCACATCATTAACTTTTAATACATTCATCTAAAAACATGATTGTTTACCTGTATTTCAAGGAGAAATTAACATTAGCTTTCTGCTGACTACTAAGCGAACAATAAAATAACTTGCTTTCATAACTAAACAGGTTACTGCTCATGGAACAATGTATATCCCTGGTCAAGTTTAGAGCGTTTTGCTAGGGACAATTCATCAACAAAACATACATCGCATAGACGTATTTTGGGAAGGAGTAGAAGAGACTGTGTGAACTCAATCATGCTGGAACCTCATGTGAAAAGGGCCTATGGCAGAAAGCGGTGTCAGCAAGCCCATATTTATATAGTCTATGATCCAGCTGGGACCGAAAAGTAGAGCAAATGGTACAGAACACAATCAAAGACCCCATAAGCACAAGCAGAGACAGTACAAAACAGGTCGAGAGAGAAGCAGCAGCATTGAGTTGGAATGCAGAGTGTATGTTGTTTCGTCCCTGAGTCTCTTTTTCACATTTTGTGATTACCTTTAAACTGTTAACAGCTAGAGCCTCTTCCTGATTTAGACGGAGCATGCAGGACTGATGTGTTCAGAAGACTGTTTGTTCATAATATCAGAGTCTCAGCTGAAGATATTTGGTGCTAGATATTAACTAAAATGGTTCTTTGGAGCCAGGGTGACCAGAGAGCTGCAGCTGCTTTTGTTGTAAGAAAGAGGCACTCGGTAAGTGACACCAGTCCAGATGGGTATGGTACAAATCTCAACCCTCTTCTAGTGCAGTGGGGCCCATCATTTAGCACACTGCAGACTGGTTAAGGTAGTTAAATTCTTTTCACAGGCCAGGAAAAAAAAGAGCTACAATATAGTACTTGAAATTACAGTTTCAGCAGATCTCTAAGTAAAAAATAAATGCAACTATAATAATACTTTTACACTTGTGACAAACATCTTTACGTTGGAAATGGTTTATATAGTTGAGATTAAACTAAGATTTGTAAGATCTTGTTTCAGACCATTATTCATTCACTCGACATTCTCACACTGGTGGGGAGACAACGTGGCAGCCAGTTCACGGCTACGCCTTCCTGCGCACCACCAAACCAAAACCAGTCACACACATCCACAAAGGGCAATACAGGTGAAGTGAATTGCAGAAGGCCACAAAGGCTAAATGGACATGGCGGGGATCACACCGCCATACTTCTGGTTAGGGGTGGGCGATATCTCGATATTTAAAATATATCGAGATATTTTTTAAACTCGATATGAATTCTGGCATATCGTACATATCGATATAATGTCTATATTTAATTTTCGCCACTTTTCTTGTTTGCCTTCTCTGTGCTGCGCTCGTCCCCGCCTCCTTGCTTTTGTTCCCCCTCCCCTTGCCTGTCGTCTCATTCAACATGGCGGCGCCCGCAACCAGCCCGGAGGCTACAGAACTTGTTGCAAAAAAAGAACAGCTGGCTCCATTATATGGAAATACTTTGGTTTTAAGTCGTCAGACGAACAACAGACAGATGTCTACTGCCGTGAATGCCGTGAAAGTTGCTGCCAACCAAAGCGCAACTAATCTCCACAATTCTATAACGCGGAGTGTAGAATATGAAAGACAGAGCGGAGAGCGCAAGGTGGTGTAGCGTCACAGAGTTCATGGCATTTCACAAAGCGGTGGACATGGCACCCATATCCGTCGTTGAACAACGTGGCTTTAAACGTATGCTAAAAACACTTGATCCCAGTCAGATACAGTTTACCCAGTCGGCATTACTTTTCGAGACAGGAACTCCCGCGACTGTACACTACAGAGAGAGCGCGGCTTGCTGCTGAATTGGAAAAGGTTACTTACAACAGAGGTCCTGCAAAGATGAGCTTGAGTTGTTTTATTTTTGAATGAAAAGAAGGCAATGTGTATTATTTTACAGTTAAATTATTATTTATGTTATCAGGGATTTTGTTTATATCTATGCTTATCTATATGTTACAGGAGCACTTTGTTCCTATGCACTGCCTGTTTTTTAGTTGTTTTATTTTTGAATGAAAAGGCAATATGTCTTTCTTTATTGTTTTATAATATGTATACAAGGATTTCTGAAAGAAAATTTGCAGAAGCACCTCTGAGCTTTAATAAAAAACGACTTTGACATTTGTATTATTCTTTTTTGCAGTAGGGTTTTTATGGGGGGTGGGAGGGGTTATAAATCCTGTAAAGATATCGAGATATATATCGTATATCGAGATATAGCAAAATATATCGAGATATATTTTTTGCTTCATATCGCCCAGCCCTACTTCTGGTTGAAGGATGACTAACTCCATCCACCAGTACACCACTTGCCGCCCCATATGTGAGCTGCATCAATTTTTTCACAACCATCTGAACGCCTTAATTTTATTTTTTCAAAAGCAACCCAGGTCGTTATCATACGTGCTCCAAGATCCATCACCTATGTGATTTCTTTCTGAACGGCCAGGTCAGACGAATCATCCTCAATCCCAATTCAGACACAGTTTGAAGTTGCTGGAGACGACAGCATTTTGTAACAGGAAGGTGCTCAAAGGCGTATTTAAAGAAGTACAATAAAGACTGTGTTTGTAAAATAACTCAGAGCTTTGCCATTACTCTGAAAATATTCTGTTCATCACAGTCTTCTTCCTCAATAATATCTGACGATAATAAAGTTGTCTCGGATTACACATCACCTTTACAAAAAAAAACACTAGCAGAGCTTTCCCGTCACTATTTACGTCTGCAAACAGTGAATCGCATTATGACGTTGTTTACTCTTTTGTGCATCGAAGCCGCAAACGTTCAGACGCAGGCTAGTTTTGAGCATATCAGTAATGTGAATGTCCACACGTAAAAAAATCTGATTCATCAGAAAAAATCATAAAGATCAAACATTAAGATCTGCAGTGAACGTAGCCTAAGTCACTGCACTTCATGGCATCATCTCGTGATGTGGTTATTATGGTTTTATTAAGCCATCACCAGAAGCACGCTGATGCATCCAAAAAAACAAAGAGCAATGAGCACATTTCCACAGAAGACAAAGCACCTGACTCCTGAAGGTATCTGTACACCAGGAAATTGACCTCATCGCTGCTAATGCTCATTTTGGATCCTGGGTGAACCAAGATGTCAGGGTAAGAGTGGAGCCTGTAAAGCAAAAGAGACGACCAATCAGAAAGGGTTCAGGAGCATCATTAAGCATTCCTAAGCCCAACTTTTAAGAAGTTATTTTGTCATGAAGCCAGCAAGCCGACTGTGCTTCCCTCCGTGTCTATAAAAACCAGGGCTAAAATCCTTGCAGTCTGAAAACGCCTTTTGCACGAGCCCTTGGCCCTGATTCTGAAGTGGGTGCCTCAAAGTGAGGCAAAGGGGCTTTTGATTTGAGGGGTAGTCCCAAAGCACACTTGAAACAAAAATGAGTGTAATCTTTTTTTATGGTTTATTAAATTAATAAGTAAGTTAGTAAGGAAGTTTCTAGAACTCTTCTCTGGAATACAGACAGCAGAGCGTGACTCACCATGATACCAAGTACTGATTAGACCCTCATGCTGGTGCCATCAATGGGACCGCTCAAATCATCCTGCCAACGATAAACTCAATTAGAAGAACACCAAACACTGGTTCCCATCAGGCTTTCCTGCATAAATTTCAATTGAACAGAGCAAAAGAATTCCACAGGGAAAGCACTGCTGTTTCAAGCTCCCTCTTACCCTCGAGATGTGTAAAAGGAAGTGACTAAAGCTGCAGTTCATTCACTGACCACTCAAGGCTGGTGTCAGAAGGGAGCACGATTCCGGATTTTGACAAGTTCAGCTGAGAGGAAATTTGACATGCGCCATCACATCACGTGACGTGGCGTGAGCCACTAGATTGGAGAGGCCAAATGCATGAACTTTTGAAGAATCAAATGTTTATTTCAACTCTTTATATATATAAAAAAAAAGAGTATTAAAGAGCAACATGTTAAAAATTAGACTTAGAAAGTGCAATTAGCAGACCTGCCATTAGGACTCTTTTTTTTAATTCTTGCACAAAACAAAGCACAATGGCACAAAAAGTGCTTGGAACTGTGTATTAGGTTTTGAAGAGGTTGCCTGATTTTTTTTATTACAATTTCCTCTATTGTTTTGACCGCTTTGGGAGGATTTACGCATTTTTTATTTTGTCTCAACACTTCACTTTTGATTTTTGTTTAAACATATAAACTGAACATTGTCAACTTTTGAGATTTTTGCAGCAAAAGGTCACAAAATCATTAAATTAAAAGGTCACTCGTAATTGTACATTGTTTACAATTTTAGGGTTGTTGTGGAAGTATTGTGTAAGTTAATTAAATTAATTAAATAATTAAAAAGGCTTGTTCTATCTATATCAAGACTTGCCAAAAAAAGTTATTAGAGCATATTGTAAAGTAGTAAAACCCGCTCAAAAAGGCCCCAAAACTGCTCAACTTCAAAAAAAGTTCCGTTTCAACTATTTGACAGCATATCATATTTTTCTTTAAAATAAATAAATATCACTTTACTGGCGACTGCGAGGGGTGTATTCTACTACTACCCATTCATTAGTTAAAAACTATATTGAGCCGTAAATAAAAACTCAGTTGCTCACTTCTAGCGGAAGTCACGCCCACCGGACCGGAATAAGCTGAATATTCATGAGAACGTAACCCGTGAACTGTATTTATTTTGGTCAACTCTCGAGTATGATTTGAACGATTAGCTCATATTTTACGTTTGATAATGCGATCTAAATACAATCTTATTTCATAGAGATCAATGTCGACTATAAATTGAAGAAAGGTGAGGTTTAATATCGAAAGGATTTAGCTTAGTTCACCTGAGGACTCAACTGTTCGGGCGCTCAACCGGAAGCACCATTGCGTCACTTTTCTACTAGCTAACGGCTAAACCTCAACGGAAAACGCAACCATACAGTAAAGTTACCGCCAATACAAGTGAATTAAAGTTCATTCGAGTTTATTAACAAATGTCGATATAAAACACCTATGAGAGTTGTACGAGTTAAAACTAATAGTTTCCAGAACGGCCACAGTCCATCTCGCGTGCGTAGCGCGAGGAGCACGGCGCCCATCCCCCACCGCGCGAGGCCTCAGCGGGTTAAGCCTGCGAGCCGAACAGCGCCACTTTTAGTACCGCTACCCCAATAAACTAATTTTTTATTACAAATACACAAATAAAAGTACATTCAACCATACAGCAAATGTCCTTAAATATAATGCATTTGTAAAACGTAGTCAGTTTTTATTCGAAGACAAAAGAAAGTAAGTTACACGTGTTTTTTTTTATTTACCAACAACAGCAAGTTATTTTAACTACAAACCAGACACACGACTCGATTCTGTTGAAGCTGCACCAGGCGGAATTAATGATCGTTCTACCACAACGTTACTGTCAATATATAACGTAAACAAGATTCCTGTCCCGACACTGTAGCCCACGGGGTTTCATGCCTGGATTACACGCGCTACAGTTCCAACTCCCCAAACAACACTTCTGACCAAATGTAAGAACACAAAAAAAACTTCTAACCACACGAGTGTTTAACAATGTGGGCTTTTTGTGAATAACATGTATTTGGGTTGTTCAGAAGGGCGAACGAAAAGCTCGTCTTACTCTTTCTGATGCTTCCACTCTCAACAGTTAGCTCCGGGGCTAAAGTACTGAACAATTCTGCCCCAGCGCTAAAGCAAATTCGACGGAAGGATATTCCTTGACTTTTCCCACTCCCGGCTACTAGTTATTTCTTCAAACACTACCTTTTCCTTGCTATCTGTAGCAACTTCAGCGCAATAAAAGACACATTTAGCAGCGTATGGACAGGCAAGCGCTCCAGAGGAAGCCAACGGCCTCAGCAACAAGGCGGGGACTCCCCAGGCGGAAGTGAGATAAGAGTCTCCTGTAAAGTGAATTTTACATTTTATATATTATATTTAAATATCCAGCAAAATAATAAATGGTATTCCTGTGAATTTAAAGGTTTGAAAACTATGTTTGATTTCAGTATTTCTGTGGAATTACATTTCAACCTAAAGGGAATAAAAAGACGAAAACACTCTGTTCAAAATTTAGAAAATGTGTTTACTGGGTTATTAAATATACTACATAATATCGTGCGTTAAATTTAAAATTTGACGAAACATTTTTTTTAAATAAATTGGAAATGGTTTTTGCCTGGCTGGTCTGATCATCGAGCAAGGCCCCACCCACAAACGTCTTTGTTGTGCAAATGTGCTTTGCTTAAAGCAGTATTTTACAGTCTTAAATTACATTTTAAGTATTGTTTCAATAAGAAAATGAAAGAAATACATTTTAAAATACTACACACCATTTACCCCGTAGCATTTATATCGTCAAAATATTTAGATATTTGTTGCTTTTGTAAAACAGAAAAAGAACAGATTACTGATTTATTTATTATATGATTGTAAAAATGTCAACAAGTATTGGATTGATTTTGCTGAGGATATCAACAATTTTGTTAGTTTTAGTTAATAATTTACATTAAAAATATTAATATTTAATGAGAGTAAAAAAATAAATAAATAAATAAATAAACGAATAGGAATATGTTATAAACTATGTGTTCTACTTGGAAAATTTTACATTCAGAAAAAAAGTTCTCAAATTCGACCTCTACTTTGAAAGTCCTCAGATTAGAACTTGATCTTTACCTCTCCTCTTTCAATTTTCTAGAAAAATAAAAATGCTCAAAAATGTCTTATAATATAAAAAGTTCTTACATTCCTCCTGATATCTGTTGTTTAATGTAAATGCTATGCATTCTTGCTTGTATTTTCTTTCCAAGTACTATACAATGATTTTCAAGTGTGTGTATGTTTGATGTGACTTCCTTTTTGGCCACAATAAACAAAATAATGTATAGTCTTAAAAATACACAGTTAAAAAAAAAGACATCTATGATGCTTTCTCAGTTGCGATGACTTGAATGGCAATGTATAGGTGATGAATCAGGTAATGCAACATCAGAAGTTCTGCGCAAACTGAAAGTGACAGCCTGAAGTCTCTTGAGGTAGTTGTCGATGATGTTATTTATCTTCTTGGTTAGCAAAGCTTCCAGCTTTTGTAAATTCTTGGAATTTCTTGCACGAACGGCACATTTGAGTTCTCCCCAGAGTGCTTCAATGATACTGAGGTCAGGAGACTGCAATC
Organism: Danionella cerebrum; assembly: GCA_007224835.1. Taxonomy (NCBI): domain Eukaryota; kingdom Metazoa; phylum Chordata; class Actinopteri; order Cypriniformes; family Danionidae; genus Danionella; species Danionella cerebrum. Next base: position 64,065 of record SRMA01025348.1, read on the forward strand.
CCCTCCAAAGCCTTCACTTTGTTCTGGTGTAACCAGTAACAAGTGGACGTCGCTGTGTTGGAATGTCCCGTATTGTCCCTTGAGCAGCTTCTCCAGTATCCTTTGAGAACATGCTGCATTAATCTTCCATTGATTTTCACAAAGTTTCCTATGCATTTGGAGATCAAACATCCCCAAAACATCAGTCACTCGCCTCCATGTTTCACAGTGGGGTTGATTTTCCGTTCATCATAGGTATTGTTGACTCCTCTCCAAATGTGGTGTTTATGGTTGTGACCAAAAAGTAAAAACTTTGTTCCAGAACTTTAGAGCTTGTCTTTGAGCTGTTTGGCAGATTATAAGTGGGCAGCTTTGTGGCATATGTTCAGTTATGGCATTCTTCTGGCGACTCAACCATGCAACCCATTTTTTTTAAGTACGTAGCTCCTCATTGTGCTCCTTGAAAGTTTCTGTTGTCATTCTGATTTAAAAAGAGTAAACACAGATGCTTCAGGTAAAGAAAATGAATAAATGGAAGTTGGGCATTAAACACATCGGTCTATGGGAACCTGTTCACTCCTGGAGTCAGCCTCTAGCGGTCAGTCGAAGAACTGCAGCACACCGCTAGGGAAAGTAGGGTGTGCCTCTTGTTTGATTTATGATTGGCAGTAGATTGAAGACGTCCAAGCTATTTGAGGACTCAATGAAGCAAGTGAGATTAGCATGTTGATTTGCCAGTGTGACATTATCCTTACCCACACCCACGTCACTAGGCAAAATACTTTTTAACCAAATTGATATCCCATTCATTGATGGACAATGATTAGGATAAAAAATAACCTAGAAGTCGTCTTGTCTCAGGAACAGTTTGTACCAACTGTACGAAACAGATTAGTTAAAGTTCACGTACGCCCAATGTCGCAGAGAACATCCATCTCCAGCTCTTCATTGCCAACTTTGTCAGTCCCCATGTGCAGGGTGATGACACAGCGTCGACATCTCGAACATTCTTTCGTTGCTGGAAAGATGAAATAGGGAAGGACTGGTTTTGCTCTGTTAGCTCATCAGTAAAACCAGCAGCACGCAGGCTCCCAGTTGAATTATTGATGGACAGATCAGAATCCATTCGTCATTTTGTAGAGTTTAGAAATACAGATTTCTCTCTCAGGTGGAATGACAGTGCCGTGTCTGTGATTAGACATGTACAAAGTGATTCTTTATTGGAGGGTTTAAAAGCATGTAGAAAAGCAGGGAACGGCCTGCAATAACTTGACAAACGTACGCGCTGTTCCCACCCTGCAGCAGAGGACCGATGTCTGGTCAGTAAACACAAATTTTCCAGGAATTAGTGACAAAAAGATGAATGCACTGTAAAGAAATTGGAGTGTAATTTACTTAAAAAGAACGTTTTTCACTTAAAAAAGTTTGATTTGGGAATTCAATTTAAACTAAACACAAGGCACTATTGCTTTAATTAGAAAATCTCAAGTAAAGTTTACTCGGAATTTCCCCAGTTAATATTACTAGCTGTTTGTTTATATATTTTTACTAACATAATGATTACAAATGTTTATTGTACACAACAATACTAGTTTTTTTTTATCTAAAAATTGTGAGTAACCTTTTTTTTAAATCTTTGTACATGAATAAAGTAAATTTAACTAAGAGACGGTGACTTTCTGGACTTCATTCGATGGCAAAAACTAAGTAATATTACTTAGAAAATGTTAGATAAATGTACTTATGTATTTTTGGTACATAAAATTACAAACAAAAAGGAAGCAAAGTACTGAATTATGCAAGTCCCTTTTAAATAAAAGAAATATTTACAAAGATGTCCAGAGATAAATATGTTAAATAAAAGTGTGCAATGTTCATTTTGTTCCATTATTTGCATTGAATTAAATCACATTCGTGTTTCACATTTAAATGTTATCATCTGTATTCATGAAACTATTTACAAACTAAAACTGATGTCTAATTTGTCTCAATGTGAAACGTTGTGTTTTACAAATAAAAATCCCATGGAACTAATGAGATTGGGGACAATAATTTGGGAACACAAAAAGAACGTTCTGCACACTTTTGGTCATATTTGTCATAAATAAACACAAAATAATGTGAAACTTCAAGCATGTGTGTCGTCTTTGAATGTGTGGAAGCTCAAATGTGATTGGCCTTTCAGTAAGATCTAAGAAGGTCTGGTTTCCTTACATAGTACGGCTTTGTACAGCTCTGTAACTGGAGGCACTCTACTCCCTGTATCAGATATTTATTTCTCAAAGGTTTGTCTTGATAAATGACGTGGTGCTGTTTGCGATGAACACACTGCTGCATTAGTTTCATGTGTGTGGAGAGGTTTCCTTGTTGTTCACTGATCCTACGAATCAAAGACCAGGAGACATCGCGATGTCAAGAACCAGGTTTCTTTCAAAAGAAAGATACACCTTCATTACAGCAAGAATTAACTATAAACGTTGTTTTTTTCACTGGGCAGCCTTTGAAGGTCTTGAAAAACTGGCTTTGTCTCAGTCACATGCTGTTTAAAAAACAATAGTCTGTTACAACCATTCAGGGATGTATGTTAAATACCAAATACAAAGTTAAATACTTTACTTCATAACCTAAAAATCACAGCTTACAAAGAATCCTTTATTTTAATAACACAAGACAGTGATCTACAAGTCTTTGTTAAAAGGCCTCTACACATCGATCCGAATTTTCGGCCTGAAGTTTCGTGCAACAACGCACCGCAATTCGAAGATCGCAGACGGCAACAGGACATTACACATGTGAGCGAACAGGAGGCGACAATGAAAAAGAGTTTCGCACTACCATATGGGATCCAAAGACGACGACTATTTCTTTCCTTTTTCCTGCTATGAACAGTGGGATGAGCGCCATCAAGTGGCTCTTTTATGTCCTACTCAAGGTATCAAAAGAGCCAGCTTTCATTGAAAGACGGGTCCGATATGACAGTGCGAAACTCTTTTTCTTTGGCACCACTCGTTCGCTTAAATGTGTAAAGTCCTGTTGGTCCTCCTGGTTTTTCAAGGTGTGTTGCCCAAGAAACGACTGAAAATTCGGATTGGTGTTTAAAGGCCTTCACCCTGGCCACTTAGAAAATAGTCCCAGCTTAGTTTGTTTTGATCAGTGAATCTTATCAAAGTGGGTGGTAAAATAACTGGGATTTAGGACTGAATGCAGTTGTAAAAAGCCCCAAAAACATGAACGAAAGAGAACCATTTCATACAACGTAGTGGAAAACTCTGGACACTTTCCAGATAACATCCACAATCAGCCAGAAGCAGCTTGTTTACCCACCTAAAGGCTTGCCATTGAATGTTGTATTGTTTCTGATTGTTTGCGGATTGCATGGAGCAGGTTCTTGACTATGTCCCGTAGTCTTTGCATTTCTGTTTTGGTTTGATGACCGGGACCTGGATCACCATATGTTCCTCAGTTAACTCTCTGCAAAAGAGACAGATGTTTGTAGAGCTTTCCCAGACTTCACTGGCATCCCTGGCAACTGTCCCGATGCTGGCTGTAAATGGGGGAATCAAATTAAAGAAGGAACATACATACGAGCAACTGAAGTGCAGCAAGCCATAGATGATTATCCATTTTTCACCACATTTAGCGTGAAAGATACACTCTCTCTCTGGCTGCTCTCCTATCAGAAGGAATTCCATTCAATGAATGTTTCTGCAAGCAGAGACATGATAATATTAGTGTTAAAATTAATATAGAGGACATTCAGATGGAAAAGTTGATGTTTCCGATGGTAAATCTAGAGCACATGTGTCAAACTCAAGGCCTGCGGGCCAGATGTGGCCCACCATGTAATCTAATGTGGCCCGCGAAAGCTTAAAAGTTCAGAGTGTCTAAAATTTTTAAAAAGTACATTTCCCATCCATACTCACGAGTGAAACTGCAGAGCTGCCAACTCTCACACATTGAACGTAAGATCTCTCAAGCCACATCTCCACCATTTCTGGATGATGTTCGATATGCTATGTCTTCAGTCTGTGAGGGTTTTTCTTCGCTAAACAAATTACAAAAATGGTATTTTTCTTTATTCACTTGGACAGTTTGATCCTTCATTAATGGAGTTCTGTGGGTTTTCATAAGCTGACAAAAAACAAAAGGATTTACATTAGAACAACAAGCATACAATTGTTTCTATGCAACTGAATTGTCACTTGAGTAAGTTATAAATAATGATTTATTTAACATTAAGGAGTAGTTACATTTATTTTACATTACATTCAATTACATTGTTTTACATTACATTTATAAGATACCATTGCTGCTCGGTGAAAATGAGTTTGACACCCCTGATCTAGACTGTTGAATGATTTTTTAAATGAATGTTATCTGGTGTTAACAAGGGACATTACGACCAAGTATGGAGCGACCAGTACTGGGAATCTGTGTTTACACCTGGGGTCACTAACCTTTTTGAAAGCGAGAGCTACTTCCTGGGTACTGATTAAGGGAAAGGGCTACCACTTTGATTCCCTCTTCTGAAATTATTAATAATTAAGGATATTCATCGGCAAAGACATTGATCTCTGGTCTACACATTACTTGGCATCAACGGAGCTGCGGGAAACAAAGCCATCCAGAAGAAGTCCTCCATGGAGGCAGCAGAGAAGCCTCCAGATGGCTTTAGGTCACAAGTAGTGGTCTGTTGATGGGACACAAGCCAGAGACTGATCAACCCTGGTACCTGAGTGAGGACCTATGATGTTGAAAGGCCCGATGCTCTAAGGAATTTGACTTATGATGGGTCCCAGACAGTGCATAATAAGATAATCTGGTTTTATTTTGTCCATTATCATAGATGAAAGATCTGGGTTTGATTTGTTGTTCTTGTAGTAGTGGTTTGGTGTGAAATATTATTTTTATTTATATTACATTTGTGCATTTGGCAGACGTTCTCATCCAAGGCGACTTACATTTGAATTTTTTTGTCAGTTCTTGCTTTCCTTGGGATTTGATCCCACGACCTTTGCGCTGTTAGCGCAATGCTCTACCACTAAGCCACAGGAAAAATCAAAAAATGAAATCAAACTCTTCTTGTCATGCCTAATGCTCCAGGCATCACAGCCCTATCTAAGCGTCATTTAAGGGAGTGCACAGGACCCATGTGGCCATTAGAGGGCAGCGTGCAGTAGGTTCAGATAATACTGCGTGCAAAGAACAGCTTTTTGCTTCTGCTGGAATCAATGATGACAAACATCATTTCCAAGGATAGATTGAGCAGGTTTCTTTTAAAAGCACTGATTTTGAACATTCCGAAAACCAGCAGTTTTTGAAGACAGCGCATGGTGACATGACAGACATGGCAGCTGCTTCCTGGATGCCCGCCACCTTGGTGGTTCTCTCATGACCCCTGGGCCTCGGGGTGGCGCTCCTCCTGGAGTGAGAGATGGACGGCACTTTGAAGAAGACTCCTCTCTTATTTTACATACATATTAGACACATGGTACCTGGACATCATCCGTCATCCAATGGTGATGCTCCAGGGCATCACTCACCACTTTTTATGCATCTTACCTCTTCAACACATCCACAAACACATCCACCTCATTCCAACCGGACCTGGAAGTGAGGACAGCAGACTAGTGCTGAAGAACAATGCAGAGAAACAGTGTCTGCTGTCGATTATTTCTGTTTTAAAGTGCTGCATTTAAACAGTACGTTTTTTTTTAAATGAGAATTCAAATGAGTAACGGTGTAGTGGTAGTACAAAGGGCTTAAATATTTATTATAAATAGTTAAAAAATTTGCATAATATTGCACCTTTAAATACTGCTTAACTGCTTCTGTTCCACAAAACATGATCATGATTCTTCCAATCCAGAAGTGTGCCTATTTTTTAGGCAACTTACGTCACAACGGTGCGAGTCTCATTTCACCAAAACTCAAATGCACCCTTCAAATGTGTCCTACTTTCCCTGAATTCGGAGGATGCATCGAGACCATCTTTTGTGGCCTAAGACATCCCAAAATGCTTCTTTTTTTTCTCTCAACAGAATCAACACATATCTTTTTAAATGTATTTAAATGTAAGTAACAGGTTTAAGGACAGTTTTTACGGGATTCTTTGAATGCTGGTAATTATAGGCATATTTAAAAACATTAAAAACAGTAGCCAACTACATGTGAGCAGAAACTTGCTCCATGTCATTGTCATAAGAAGCAGATGAAGGAGTTTATAAAAGAATGCAGCTTGACAATACAGTGTATTAACAATAAAACAAAACGAATAAACTATTAAAAATAAACCCTAAAACACTAGAAAATATATTGAGCAATAAAAAAAATTCTCAGACATAAAACACAATTTAAAATATAAAAGAACCACTTAAAGAAAAATAGTAATAATAATAATAATACAAGAACATTTCATCCATTCATTTCTGGATCCAAATTACTGATCCAGCTGGTGGCGCTAATGCACCATAAGCAAACTGCCAAATAACAACAAAAGAGGACCGTCCCTTAGATCGTCCCGTTTACCAAGGGTTTATGCAGCCTTCGGAGCCTCCAAGCCACAGCCTCAAGATGCGGCTAGAAACTGGATTGAGACACGCTTCTGAAAAAAGCACTATATGAGAACCTTTGACTCGGAGCACTGTACATGTAGACTGGGGCAGATGCTGCATTCGTGCAGATTGAACCCTTCCCTGCAATACATTCAGTTTGGTGTGCGAATCTCTCACTTTTGAGAGAAACATTTGCCTTTATTGGCAAAAAGCCTTTACAGACCATTACCATTCACACCCAGCCACACTGCATTGAAGGTAATTTCCTCTAAACACACAACACTGATGATCCAGGTCCTTTAAACTCCAAGCACGTCAATGTGGGGCCTTATTATGCCACTGCGCTGCGTTGCTTAACCCCCGGATTTAATGCACCAGCAAACTGTGAAAGTGCTCAATCAATCTAAATGACTTCAGTTTTGGTCATGAAAAGGTCATCAGTCTCCGCAGCGGAGGTCTGAGTCTGGCATCACAATAGCGAGTATATGTGCTGTGTGTCTAAGATTACACTGTTGTGAAACTCAGCGTATGCTCCATTAACCTGAGATGCTCTTCCCGAGGAATGAATGGAACGCAGATAGATGGCACATTAATGCCTTCGCATCTCGCAACACTCCAGGAATACACCGTGCTGTATTTTGAAAGCATACCCAGCATGTCTCTCTATATAAAACCTGAATCTATCAAAGCTGCTACAGGAACAGAAACAGTGTGTGCTCAGAATTAATTTGCAGGGGAGTGTTTGACTAGACTTAATAAAGATTGTGTGGATATTAGAACTGCACCGGACGCATGGGAATGCATTTTAAAACGCTCAAACCGTACTTCAGACCTCTAATAGAGACACCAACTGGTACCACCTGGCATGAAGCCCATTTAAAGGACACACAGAATGGAATCCAGATATTGACCGCTTTGCAGATCAAACAAACACATTTTCTTGCTAAGTTTGAAAAGGCAGAATGGTAAACTATTCAATGTATAAAGTAAGAGAAAAACATCTAGAGTCACCATCTGTTCAATGTGCAAAATCAGGGAGAGCAGACTGAGCAATTGCCAAAAGAAAAGAGGTGTTGATGAGGGAACCTGGATTCAATTCAAATTCGCTTAACTTTCACATCGACAACATTCTTCCAATCAATTGTTTCCTATTATTTGTACTAAACTCTTAGGCATTTTCCCAGGAAGAATTACCAAACATTATTTCACAATTAAATACATTTTAGTTTTAAGTTTCATTTGATAAAACGATCCACAGAGGCTCCAGAGTGGCCATAGAAACCACAAACACAACAGTCTAAAACCACACACACACAAAACAAGGAATAGCCGAGTTCATCAGATGAAATGAGCAGAAATAAACAACGGCAGAGGATGACGCTGTGAAGAACTGTCTGAAAGAACTGTCAATCATCTGGCCGTCACGAAACCACGCCCTTAAATTATGCACCACTTTAAGGCTTAATGAATCTTAAACCAGCAATTTAAAAAAAAATCACCTCTCTCAAGAGTGTTCATGAAGGTCAAATCTAGAGATCTAGACAAAACTAGAGGAACCGGGAGTGGAACTATGAGTTTTTCAGCCCCAAAGTTGGCGAGCTAACCTTGGAAAAAATGGAAACCGGGCGACATGGTGGCACTGTGACCTTCCAGTTAGAAGGTTGCCGGTTCAAGGCTTGCCTGTGACATTCCTGGAAGGAGTTTCCATGTTCTCCCTGTGCTTGCGTAGGGTTCCCTCCAAATACTTAGGTTTCCCACACAGTCCCAAAAACATGCGGTTAGGTGCATTGAATAATCTAAATTGTAAATTAGGGAAATTTTCCCTGCAAAGGACTGGTGACCTGTCCAGGGGGTACCCCAAAAGGGGAATAAACAGGTTGGAAAATTAATGAATGAAGGAACAGTAACTTGCTTGAGCCAGCCTCAAGTGGCCAGTAGAGGAAGTACAGTTCAGTCACTTCCTATTAGTCTTCAAAGGGGAAACCAGAGGTCGCACCTCGGTTATTCCCTCCCTCGTGTGCTCCCTTCATCATTTCTTTAAGTTGCCGCAGCGGGTAATCTCCAATCAGGCTCCCCTCTTATACCTTCACTGGTTGCTGGAACTGGGAGGCTCTGAATGGTTCCCTAGCTCTTGCTGCTAGCTAGTTTCTGAATGAACTGATTATTAAAGAACTGTGGGGGACTTGTAATTGGGTTCAACATGTTCTGGCTGATTCCAAACACGCTCGAAGCATTTGGTTCTTTACCATAACAACATTTACAGAAAACAAGTCTCTGTAGTATAAACCTGGAGCTATATCTTTTACATCGTTATGCAAACAAGTTAAACGAGGCGTACAATTATTTTATGAAACATTTTACTGTCATCACTAAAGCACTTTCTCACTCTTTTCAGAGTCTGAGGGCATCATGAACGAGAGACTTTTCTTTTTTTAAAACATTTGTCCATGGCGCTATAACAACCCGGCACAGAAATAATACCTGGGACATTCTTGGGAAAGGGCAGGCAGATTTCTCAGAGGACTCACTGGCACATGAGCAGAGGAAGCCTGAACAGAGTTGCCAACAACAGGTGTCATCATCTGTGTGTCCACTACATCATCTGTGAGACTGACCGCTCAGAATGAAACATCCGCGCGCGGTGTAGAGCTAGACTTCTGTTGGAGCCAGATCCACAACAAATAGGTTAATTCTTAGCGAACGAATAAGGTGTTTTAGGTATAAATAAGAAGCAGGTTGACTTTAATAACTGGATCTGAGCTGATGCTGTTTTTCTGATTGGGCATATGTTTTTAGTTGTTAGAGGAAACATGACTATGTGCAGGATTAGATTTTCGGTTCAGGTTCACAATGGATAGGATTTTAAATGCATTAAAGCGGAAATCATTTTGATATTTAACAATTAAACTCAATTCTTTAGCAGTGCTTTTGACTGCACAGTATCGACCAGACTAACATAATGTTGAGAATCATATAAATGACCCCCGTGAACCACAATCTTTTCAAGCTGTAGCCCACCAACACATAATGAGTCAATCAGCAACAAGAGATATGAAAACCTGCTGATTGTTCTCGAATTCGGCTGTCTGGAAACCAGCTTTTCCATAGCCAACACCATACCAAAAGGCACATGATGGTCGCAACACAAAGGGGGGGGTAGTGGAGGAAGCATGCGGCAGCTGTGCAGACATTAGACATTTCACTGCAGAGCTCTCATTATAAACTCACCAAGGTTTCGACTCCCATGAGCCTCGTCCACTACATGAGGACGGCCTGCTGCTTTATTTATTGCTCAGAGACAGAGAAGGTCCTCATAGTCTGTCACACTTCAACTGAACATGGAGCAGATATAGCTAGTTTGCATTCAGTGAATTTACTGCAGGCTGTGGACCAACCCAATCGTTGCATGGCTATCATGCAAATCCTTTCAGAAGGTTTGTTTATTTTCACACGTGTTCAGACCAATGGAGCTTCTAGCAGAACCCTGAAGATCAAGTTTTACTTTTCCTTTTTTTGTGGAAGTAAAAAACCCTCCATAAATAGTAAAAGTACAACAAATATAGTTTGTAAGCCATTTTCTGTAAAGCTTGAAGAACATTTCCAAGTTATTTCCAGCTGTTGGCTAACTGTCTTCACCTGCTCAATGCTTTGTTATTTGTTTTTATATTTGTGTTTATACCGCTTGTTTATTGCCTTTTAATGTCTTAACGCCTCGTTGTGCGTTCCTTTGCTTCTTGATTACTTGATTTGTGTTGATTAAACAATCTTAATTCACTCCTGCTTTTCCGTGCCTGCTTCAGCCGTCAGACCTGCAAGCCCAGCGTGAACTCTTCAGGAGGTTCAGAAAATACAAACTTCAATCAGGAAGCTCTGAAATCATCAGTCACTAACATCAAGAGATGCAAACGTCTCACTAATAAAACAATAGAAACACAGTAATATGGCTCAGAAAGTGCTGAATCATACCTGCATGAAGCTTACTCACATTATAAGATCTCATGCTGACGAAAAGTGCCATTTCGACAATACAACAAACAAGAAAACAACCATTTACCCGTAGCATAATAAATTAATAAAAAATAAATAAAATAAATAAAACAGACTGACCAATAAGAAACAAGTAATGTTCAAAATAATACGGTTCACATTTATAATTCATTAGTGGGAAAGACAAAGCAGTGAGGCAAGAGGACACAGGAGAGTTTCAAAATAATTTACCCAAAAATATTCTCAAACATATTTAACATACTGAGGTCTGAAAAGATCAATCATGAAAGTAACAGTCACAAACTAAAAAACTGACCTAATGAACTGAACACTAAAGCAGCGGGCGGTCACACTACCCCAAAAATTCATACTGTCCTCGCTGAAGCCGACAGCGCGATTACGTACTAAATGGTATTGCATACGTAACAAATGCGTACGACGCATGCGCGAGTACATTTTAAAGTCGATAGTTGAAACCATAGATATTTTATTATTAGACAAGTGTTCTTTGAAAAGACTTAAAAAATATATTGACACGAAATACTCTTTTTGCTCTGATGAACCCGATTCGTTTGATCACATTGGAATTTCAGATATACAGAAGTTTGTGAAATTTGATTTTAAGTGTCCAATCCTTTATTATTATAGATTTAAATTAAATTAGATATTATATAGTCATATTATTATTGTTGTTCTAATGCTATTTATCTCTTTTATTTTTTGTTCTTTATTATTTGTTGATTACCAGTACATGTATACATGTGGAAGTTTTTTATTTATTTCCCTATGTATTTATAGTTATTCCAAATCAACTGTGCATGCCACAGTTTTACCAAATAAAACTTTTTAATATTTTGTTTTAACATCCATTACCGCGCATATGTTTGAAAATTTGTTACGGGCTCAATGGCATCACCACGCATGCGTTGAACGTTTTGTTCAGTAGTCACGCTGTTGGCTGCAGAGAGGACTTTTTAAAAAATTCCCATGGACTTGAATAGGATCGTATGCGGCCATTGTGAAAGCGGAAACTTTTGCCTGTGCGGTGCGATTCCGGATTCTGCTCAGACGGAAAGTTTGGCTGGAAGGAACTTTAAGCTGTGATATCGGGTCACGTTGAGGCACCACATTGGTGAGGACTGATCCGTTATGAGCTCGTCCACAAAACAGCGTCATTAAACAATAAACTCGTCTAAATTATAACAAGATGCTCTCTAATCTACTTTAAAGAAATACTTACGTCCTAAAAAATGTGCATTTGCAATGAGTGATAAAAAAGCTCACAGACCTGGCCTCCCCAATCTGCTGGCTCAAATTGCATCACGTGACCCGATATAACAGCTCAAATAAAGTTCCTCCCAGCCGAACTTTCCGTCTGAGCGGAAACCGGAAACATCTACTTTCGGATCACTGGTCCTAATCCCATTCAAGCCACATATTTAAGGAACATATTTACACTGGCTGATCAGACCATTACACACACATAGGGTTAATCAAAAACACAATACGTAAATCTGAATGAAAATTACAAAAGAACACAAAATAAGTGTGTGTCATAGATAAGTATAACAATAAATAAATAAATAAAACAATAAATGGAAAATATAATCTAACCAATAATCAACTAAATAATCAACACACAATGGAACCAAAGTTAGCAAAAATATACACAAGAACTTAACTCAAATGTCTAGCTAAATGTGCACGCTACACCAGCGAGCCTCGAACTGACAACCTACCTCGCCCCAGATAGAACCAATGCTTGTTTAATATAAATTCATAAGTCATCCAGTGATATTGTCACTAATAGCTGCAGTGAAATCTGTATTTTGTCAGTATTTGATGATACCATGTGTGTCTCACATGGCCGGCGGAGTAAAGCTAAACCGTGGCGAGTGCCCCCCATAGTGGTGGCTGCAGAATGAATTCTCATTTACTTTCTTTAAAAAGTAAATTAATGGATACAGAGGAAAAGGTGTGGAACGGGTCACGCTGTTGCCATAGGCTCAGTGGAAAAGACCTCAAGTACTGAGTATAATTTAGCAACAGCAGCGGCCTTGGCAAACAGCATAAATCTTACGAACACACGCAACCACACTCGCTTTGACAGAAAGTGGCACATGGTTATTCCCGTTCAGTTCTTCACCTCCGCGCTGGAATAGGGCAAGGTCAGGGTGTCTGGCCGGCTAAGAAGGACTCATTCCACACATCATTTGGCAGGAAAATGCTGCCCTACACGGTTTCACACACTGGCACACAGCCCACAAATCTGCCAGCAGCATTATTGAGTATTTTAAAAACCCTTCCAGGTCTCAAGAGGAGCTGGAGAAGGCTGACGGCTATTGACGCAGCTTGCTTCCCTGAAATTTCATTGCTCCACTTTGGGCAAGATCTATCGATACAGGTATGTAGAGACCTTGGCCTTGCGGAGGATGTACGCTGAATGCTTTAGATTGAATATATTGATCGTGGAGAGGGAGCATCCTGAGTTTGAATGCAGGTATATGCACTTTCATGGAGTTACACGTAAACACATGTACCACGAGAATGCCAATAAGGAGGAGTTGGTTCACATGAGTGGAAATCGGTCGTATTTGAGAATATTACCGGAACAAAGAAATCTCTGTTTGTTGATTTTCAAACCCAATTATGAAATGGATGCACCAAATTAGATTAGGTTATCGATTACATTTGATACAGAAAGATATGAATTCTCTACAAAAACCCTGTAACAATATTGAAACAGTTGCGGGTTTTCTGTCATCTCATTACATAATGCGCCAGGCATTGAGTAAAGGAGAGCGCACTGGAACTTTTTCCTTAGCAGACTCTTTCTCTGTGGTTCAAAGATGATGTTTTGGGCTGTTTTCCAAGTCAGTTAATCAATACTGTCTATGATTTATTACATCTGGCAGAGTTCTGCATTTTGTTGAGCTAAAAAAGTCCTGACGTGGATGTATGAGCATGTCCTAGTATGGAATTATTACTGCCGATCTTGAAAGTGAAACTATGAACATACAAATACAGATAGGAGCCCTGCTTCTGTAAAGCTGAATGCAGTTTGGTATTTGAAGAAGTGGTAACTCTCTGAGAAAACAGGACTTGATTCATTATGAGTTATAATAAAAGATTGGTAAGTTAGCTAGATACAGTGGTGTGAAAAAGGTTTGGCCCTTACCTTAGTCACATTTTAAGGTTTCAAATCACCCAACAAATGTAAATACCAGTAAAAGACAACACAAGTCAACAAATCAAGCAGTTTTTAATACTAAGGGAAAACAAAATCCAAAACTACATAGCTCTGTGTGATAAAGTAGTTCTGCATTCTGATTGGAGAAAAATGGGCTGGACCACCTGCAAGGAAAAGGGGGTTGTGTGTATTGTGTGTACTTACTTGTGAAAATCATTAATGAGTGTTTAACTGGTTTATGTAAAGGTCTGTTTCATTGGGTGAAAGGGTCAGCCAGGGACGTGCTGGACGTTTGATTAAATGCCTGAGATGGACGAAGCTCATATAAACCATGGGCACTCTTGACGGCGTTGAAACAGAAGAGAGTTTTGAGCTCTGATTGATGACTGGACATTATGTTGCAAAATAATTGTATTAATGCAGCTTTTGTGGCTGAAAGAAAGATTAGATTATGCAGGTTTTGCTGTTTTCCCTTCATTAGAAGTTTTCGGTTGTTTGTTCCAGTTTTCTTTTGAGTGGCACAAATTTAAACTACAATCTTTGTTTCAATCCTCCTCCCTATCCCTTTGGTATTTCCATGATACGACGCCAGGATTATTATAAGCAAGATTGGTCTTGTTCCATTAAAGAGTTGCAGAAACTCGTTTCTCTTTGATAAATCAGCTTGAATTTCAGGACTTTTTGATGGTTAGGAGATAAACAAGTTCAAATTTCATGACAATCGGGTGAAATAGAATTGAGCAAAAGTGGGTTTAGATTATTTCAAAATGGTGGACAGGAAGTTCAGTTGATTATAGTAATGTTAGCAAAAGTTACTAGCAATTTTTCTAAATATTATTCATTTTGAATTATTTATCCAGTTTATCATTTAACCACAACGTGGCACTGCCATAAAATTTGTGCAAAAAATTGCAATTTTGCATGAAGCTCCAAATGTAATGAGACTGATTTTATACCACATTGTGATGATGTTGCCTCGTTACATAACGCATAAACTATCCCCCGCATTTATGGACTCTTTTTATGCTAATATGATGCTTACTGTGATGAAACATGACCATAAACACTTTATTAAGCGGGAGCATTTGAGAGCTACACATGTGTACAGAGAGCTCTGATTGGTGGGTGCTGGAATGAAACATCTGAAAAGAGAAAAGGGGATTGAGGTTTCTTAAGTTTAAGGATCTTAAGTTTCTGATCTTTTGAAAGTTTCATAATGAGTTTTAAGATGAAAGTGTTATTTACAGATTGTCAGTTTATTTACTCCATGTTTGGTGGTGTCCAATAAAGATTAATTATCAGCTTTATGTACAAGAGCCAGTTTGAGCGTTGGTGAGGGAGGAAAGACAGAGTACTGTGTGGCAGCATATTGCTGCTGGGTTGATACTTGCTTGGTATACCTTCAAGGACTGTTACCTTGAGCATGACCCCTGTGGACTATTTTTTGTTGGTGTTCAGAAGCTCAAATATATTCTTTTTTGGACAATAAGAACCAAGCTGAAGCCTGTGAAACTCTGCTGAAGCTATAAGTTAGCTCAGGAGGTGTTCCTTAGGCTTTATTCAGGTCTGTCCTTGGCATTTGTTTCTTTCTGTTCATTAGGACCAGTGTTTTCTTTACTAGTATATTTTGCTTATTTGTTTGTTTGATTTTCGCATGTGGCTCAGAATAAACACTTTATGCACGGCCAATACTTCGTCTGTGACCCCTGCTTCACTCCTCGCTTGAGCCTCGACTTATCACAACACAAATTGATTTGGAATTACAAGACTAAAAAAAAACATTGTCAATGTACCCCTGACCACAAGGGGCAACTGTGCTGGAACTTTCCAGGTAACCTCAAAACATGGTCATTAAAATGTCCAACAAGTTTGGTCTGAATAGCCTTACAAACGTTACGTCATAATTGTTTGCACACCATTCAAAAACGCTTTGTGAATCAGCTTGAAACATTTTTGGGGGCATGATCGACAGATGGTCTGGAACAAATTAAACGGTGTCACAAAAGTAGGTTTAAGGTAAATCAAAATGGGAGTTAATTAGCATACTGTAAAAATCACATCTTATAGTTAGTCCATACTGAGTCTAGGATTAACAGGCAAAAATATTTTTGTCTTAAACCATGCAGTTCAAACTTTATTAGCATAAACATAAGTGTAACTTTGGCCTAGTGGTGGCGCTAGAGAGTCAGAGGGTCTAAATTGGTTCAGATGAAGAATAGTAATAGGAAAACTATTTATTTTATGTATAAACGATTATAGAAGCTTTGCTGCTTGGTCCCTAAGGAACTATTTGTTGATGTTCTGAAAGGGCTCTGGGAATGGAACGTTTCTAGTGTAAAGTGTATGCGTGCCATTCATCTGGTGTTCTCTCTGCTTTAGGTCTTACCGGGACTGAGAGATCAGGTCTCGCTGACAGAATGTTCTTTGTAAAGGGGGTCAAAACCACACCAGCCCCACAACAAAGGTTTGCATCTATTTAGAACTTCCTTTTTTTTGCTACATGTTTTATAAAAATAGAATCTAGAAGGCGACTCTACTGGTGCCATTATGGCGCAGTGGGTATCACTGTGGGCTTTCAGGTAGAAGGTTGGCGGTTTGAGGCTTGTCGGTTTGCATATTCTCCCCGTGCTTGCGTGGGTTTCCTCTGGGTATTCCGGTTTCCCCCACAATCCCATAAACATCCGGTTAGGTTAATTGAATAATGTAAATTCCCCTTAGGTGTGAATGTGTGAGTGATTGTTTGTGTTGCCCTGCGATGGACTGGCGACCTGTCTTGGCAGAAGTGGAGATAGGCACCAGCAGACCCTCATGACCCGAAAAGGGAACAAGCAGGTAAAAATAAGATTGAATGAATGAAATTATATTTGTACTTTAAAGCTACTTGGCCGTGCAGTAATTTACTCATTTTGATCTTGATGTAGGGGTTTAGGGCAGAGTTTGGGAGAAATAAATAAATAGTATAGGCAAACTCAGATAGGCAAACTCGGCTCCAGAAAGTCCACAGTGGTATTCCAGGGCGCCTGCACCCCATTTGACCAGTGGCACAAGGATTTCCAGACCAGAGGTTTGGGTTCCATTGTGATGGTGCACCCACTATGTTACGGGCTCACTGGATCCATGGACCCTGTCATCGACTCCTTGTTGGAATTTTGGCTTTCCAGTGCCCAGCACGGTCCTCCCGGGGATGGGAATCCAGCCTATCCCCAGTGACTCACCTGGCCCGGCAGCGACACTCTAGACCAAGACGGTGGGCACCTCCTGGGCACCTTTTGACTCCCGATGGCTCTTGCGGTATCCATCCGCTGTTCCTGACGGAGGGAAATATTTGTGTCGTGTTTTAATGCTTTTTATTAAAAAAAGCATTAAATGATTATTAATGTGTTTTAATAACACAATGATGTAAAAATGTGTACATTTTCACTAAAGTTGAGGCATCTTTATTTGATATCTTTATTCGTTTTTGTACTCATTCCATTACCACCTCAATATAGATTCTTCCTCATTTGGGCTTAAAGATCTAATCTCATTGAATTACCAGTTTTTAATGCACTGGGTGAAACCAAAATTACAGTCAGGCCTTTGACCTATGAACCAGTCTATTAGAATGAGCAGAAAGTGTTGACGGTTTCAGCTTAATCTTTAAGTGAACCTTTGGGAGGCCTTTTTAATGGTTTGGTTCAGCATGTGAGCTAAAAATGATAGCAACTGATTGAAGCTCTTTTCCAGGGTGATCTATAAGAGATTGTGGGGACATGAGCTGAAAGACAAGAAACGGACGGAAACGGCACTCAAGGCTGGCGAGGACAGGGCCATTCTGCTGGGTTTGGGCATGGTGTTCAGCTCAGTCATGATGTACTTTGTGATCTGTATCACCATGGTGCGTGCCTATGCAGACAGGTAGTACAGGCCTAGCTCCTGTTATGGTAAAAATATACCTTCTCATTTGATAATAAACACTGGAGACCGTTTGAGAGAGAACACAGCAAATGCGGCTATTTACTGTAAAGATTTAGCAGTCTCAACGCTTTTCCTACACACGTGTTATCCGCATTGGAAGAAGAACCTCGAGCCTCAAGGGGCGGGACTGAAGTATGACGTGTGCTCTTAAAAGTTTCTCAAATTACATTTCTCTAAATGACCACTAGATGGTAGTATTATATATATATATATATAAGTAGTATAGTATATTTGTATACCCGGCGGTGCGCTGATCTCTGTTCGTCGATCCTACCATAGCGCGGATCATAAGGAGCAGGTATGAAACATTACAGCCTTTTTTGTTAATTTTGACTGTTTACTGACTGTTCATGTTACATGTTTGGCATATAATTGTTCTTAAACTGCTGTTAACTTTTACACAGTTGATATTAAATATTTTACTACAGTATTTGTTCAGAATCTTTTTTTTCTTCTAGATCTTCCTCATTTAAAATTGAGTGCGTCTTATATGCCGGTTCGTCTTATATGGCGAAAAATACAGTAGTTACAGAAACACACATCTGAAATTTCTATTTCTGGTTCACTGTTGCAGAACTCATGGGGTTACTACCATCTCTCTTTGTCACAGTAATAAGATTTCTCTAAGCTCTCTTTCTTTCCCCAAATGCAGTGTTTTGACCGATGAGACCACTTGCACGCTGCTAAACTCCACTCTTACCAAGGAGATCAACTGTTCTTACGCCTGTGGGTCGGAGTGCTGGCGCAGCTCTAAGTATCCGTGTCTCCAAGTCTACGTCAGTCTGAATGCCACCGGTCGCGTCGGCCTGCTCTCCCACAATGAGGAAATGTTGGAGCTCAGTTCAGAGGTGAATCACTTTAAAGATTGAAAAATCTAGTCTTTCTGCAGAGAGCGAAGGATTCACAGCGTGAAGGTATATGGAATTACAAAGCAGTGACTGTAAATTCTATTCAGAAAATAGGATCCATTTAAACAAACATGTTACAAAAGTGTTTTTATGTAAAAAGTGACTATCATACGAAATCTACATCACACAGCAAAATTTGGAAAGTTGATTTTGGGGTGTTTGTTCCTTCTGAGTTTAATAAAGGCTGTAAATCTTTTCTTTGTCCAGCATCTTTGTAAGATGCCATCCTCACATCGGTTTTTATTACAATACTCAAACAGCACACAATGTTTCTAATGTTTTAAAAATAAAATGCAGTGGATTTTCTTTTCACTTAACATTTTTTTTAAATAAAAAAATAACTCAGTGTTTTTTTTTTCATCCTATATGTTATTTGAACATATTTAGTGTCAAATAACTTGTTACAATGTTGTTCCAGAGTGATTGGTAATAACTCAGATGGTAGACAATGCATCTGTGGAGGTGTTATTTTAACACTTTTTTGGAGTTAATAAAAAACTATTTTGATTGTGTTAATTTACCTCTAGAAAGGGTGGAGCCAAATAAACTCACAAACAAGTGTTAAAGTGAACTCTGTGGGAGTTAAATCAATACTCTACTTTTTGCTGTGCATCTATGTAAGACTCTTTCCACAAACCTACAGAAACTACGATGGATTATTAGTATCCCCTTATCTCACCCCAAAGATGCTTTTCATTGTATTTTTACAACCATATTTTTAGTTTCACTTGTCAAATTCGTAGGTATTTTAGTGCCTTATGCCTTTTTTTATAAATCATGAAGTATGTTAGTCACACCTTTTTTAACAAATACATCTGCTTTTCAAATTAAGGTGGAATGGTTGACATTTCCACTAGATGTCACTAATACACAGTGAACCAAAAAGTTTACATACTCATCCATCCTTCCAACCATCCATCTGTCCATCCATCCATCCATCCATCCATCCAACCAACCATCTATATATCAATCCATCCATCCAACTATCCATCTATCCATCCATCGACTCATCCATCCAACCATTCATCTGTCCGTCTATCCATCGATTTATTCATCCAACCATTCATCCATTTATCCAACCATCCATCTGTCCATCCATCCATCCAACCATCGGCTCATCCATCCAACCATCTATACATCAATCCATCCAACTATTCATCCATCCATCCATTCCCATCCATCCATCGACTCATCCTTCCAACCATCCATCCATTGATTTATCCATCCAACCATCAACTCATCCATCCAACCATCTATACATCAATCCATCCAACTATTCATCCATCCA